>BGPR01004863.1:0-103813 GCA_013235015.1 Araneus ventricosus
TCTTCCAATCCATAAGACTAACATTGCTGGGAAGCGACTTTCCATGTTTTAACACTGCTCCCCTCTTCAAAGATTGATGTCCCGGCAGTCTCATTACTCTGTAGGTAACATCGTTCAGTTTTTTGACGATAGTATAAGGTCCTTCACATTTATGCTGTAATTTCAGGCTCAGACCCCTCCATCACTTCGGGTTATACATCCAGACTTGATCCCCCTCCTTAAAATGATGACCTGCTGCTCCGGAATCGTAGCGAGTCTTCATTCGTTAGCTGGCCAGTTTAATTCGCTCTCAGGCAAACGCATGTACGCTTTCCAAACGCGCCTCTAAATTATTCAGGTATTCATTCGGCGAGGAAAGCGTATCACTCTGTCGTCCAAATAGGATATCACATGGCAATCGCAGTGTTGAACCAAAAAGCATATCTACTGGAGTGAATCCGGTCACTTCATGGTCTGCGCTCCTACAGGCCAAGAGAAAGAGTGGCGAATGAGTATCCCAGTCAGTCTGATTCTTCGATACAAATAAAGATAGATGATTTAAAATCGTTCGATAAAACCTCTCGACCATGCCATCGGACTCAGGATACAACGCTGTCGTTCGATTCTTCAGAATTCCTAAGAGTTTTCAGAGCTGATTAAAGAGAGCTGAATTAAAATTTGTACCTTGATCCGAATGTAATATCATAGGTACGCCATAACACGAAATCCATGCTCGAACAAGTTCTTCAGCCACAGTCGAAGCTTCCTGATCTGGAATGGGGATTGCTTCTGGCAATTTAGTAAAATAGTCCATGAATAACAGTACATACCGATTGCCCTTTGTCGTTACAGGAAGAGGTCCTAAAATATCTAAAGCCATTTTTTCGAAGGATGCGCCCACATTATAGCGCTGTAAACGGACTTTAGTTCTTGTTTTGGGTCCTTTTCTGGCTCCACAAACGTGGCATTCTCTGCACCATTTTTCGACGTCGGCGCAATGTCTATCCCAATAGAATCGATCTCAGGTTTTGCTCAAAGTTCTCATAACTCCAAAATGGCCTCCACTTGCTCTGTCATGAGACTCTCGCAGAACTTCTTGAATTCTTCTTTTAGGCAGAATTAGTTGCCAACGACAAGAGCTTCCATCGTCACTCTCCCACTTACGATATAAAACACCATCCTTAAGGTGTAAGGAGTCCCAAAGACCCCAATATCGTTTTGTTTCAGAACTCTCCAGGGTGATTTCTTGCCAAGATGGTCGTTCTTCCGAATTTAGTTTCTTCTCCAGAATTGGCCTAATAGCAGGATTTTCTAGATGTGCCTTTTGAACCTCACTTGAAGACCAGGGATCCTCAGTTGTTAAAACTTTGACGGAAATGTCTGTTTCCATTCCGAACTTTTTCTCTGCATTCGTGCAATGTTTGCAGCTCTCGTTACAGGGTCTTTGAGGTAGCGCAGCTTTATTTCCGTGAGAGGTTTCCTTGCAATGCTAAATTTCGATGTCATATTCTTGCAGTCTTATTATCCAGCGAGTTATCTGGCCTTCAGATTCCCTAAAATTCAAAAGCCATCTAAGAGAAGCATGATCAGTCTCTAGAAGAAATTTCCGTCCGTAGAGGTAGTGATGGATATGCTCTATAGATTTCACAATGGCTAGTTATTCTTTACGCGTGACACAATAATTTTTTTTCTGGCTTACACAATCTCTTGCTGAAGTAAGTGATGACATACTCTTCGTTTTCAATTTTCTGAGAATGAACGGCTCTTATTCCTTCATTACTAGCATCCGTATCCAAGATAAATTCTTTGTCAGTCCGGGGATAGGTCAAGACAGGGGAAGTTATCAAAGCCTGCTTTAGACTATTGAAAGATTTCTCACATTCGTCTGTCCAATTAAAGTTTGATCTAGTTTTAGTTAGTTTATGTAAGGGTCTTGCTATTGCAGAGAAATTCCTTACAAAACGTCGGTAGTAGGTGCAAAGTCGAAGAAACTTCGGAGATAGTGAACTGTCTCTGGACGATGCCAATCAACTACTGCCTTAGTCTTTTCTGGGTTGGTTTTAACTCCGTCTGCTGAAATTATGTGTCCAAGATAAGAAACCTCCTTTCGGAGGAATCTGCATTTCTTTGAACTTAGCTTGAGGTTAGATTTTTGCAGTCTATGGAATACTTTACGAATATTATTAAGATGTTATTCAAATGTTCGTCATAATATGGTAATGTCATCAAGATAAACTAAGCAGGCTTCAGATGTAAGTCCACGCAATACTGTCTCCATTAATCTATCGAATGTGGCAGGAGCCGTTACAAAGTCCGAAAGGCATTACCTTAAATTGCCAGAGTCCTTGTCCGGTGGTGAAGGCTGTCTTTTCTTTATCTTCAGGTTAGATCTCTACTTGCCAGTATGCACTTTTCAAGTCTAATGTCGAGAACCATTGGCTTCCGTTCAAAGCATCCAGGGTGTCGTTTATCCGTGGTAGATGACAACTGTCCTTTATCGTAATCTCATTTAACTTCCTGTAGTCAACACATAAACGTGTCGTTCCACCTTTCTTTTCAACAAGCACTATAGGCAAAGCCCAAGGTCCTGACGATTCTTCTATAATTCCGTTATCCACCATCTCTTTAACTAGGCGCTCCGCTTCCTCTTTCTTTGCAAGATGCAAACGTCTTGGATATTGCTTGATTGGTGAATGATTACTTGTATTAATTATATGTTGTGTCATATTGCACCGGCCGACACCAGAGTCACTAGTAGAAAACAAGTTCTGACATTCTTGAATCAATTCCCTTACTCCTGCTCGCTGTTCTTCATTAAGCCCTTCAAGATTGTCCAAGATTGACGGGAGACGTAGTGATTCGGAAAATTCTTGAGGACGAGCAACGATATCCACCACTGGCTCACACATCGCAATAACAGCTCCTTTGTCGACGGTTTTGGGTTTATTGTCTTTTTTCAGAACTCGAATGGGGATGGCTTCTCTTTTTAAATCAACGAGTGTGGCCGCCACAAGGACACCTTTCTGGGAAACTTGGCTAGGAAAGTCCGTTACGGCGTATCTGAATCTTGCATAAATTTCTGGAACTCCCTGGATAAGACATTCCGATCTTGCTAGTATAATAGTTTTTCTTTGGCCGATACAGAGCATAACTTTGAATGCTCTGCACTGGCTGAAAACAAAGGAATTTCCTCTCCTCCCGTCCGTATCTCGTTCTTCTCCAGGTCTACCGTGAAGTTAAATTTTTGTAGAAAATCTAGGCTGAGAATAGAGGGATCGGTGATGTCAGCTACTTAGATTCTGTGTTGGAATTTTCTAGATCCACATTCAATTGCTGCATCCAGTTTCCCGTGTATCTCCGCCTTTTCTCTAGTAATGGTCTTTAAAGAAATGTTAGGAGCCGTGTAAATAAAATTCTCCTTCAATTTCTGGGCTAAGTCTGTTCTTACGAGAGTGACATTGGCGCCGGTGTCCACCAACATCAAACAAGGGATACCGCAAATAGTTCCTTCCAAGTAGAGTCCATTTCTTCCTCCGCAAAGTGCGGAAACTTTTAGTCTTTCTTCAGTGGCTTTATTGAGAAAAGGCAGCCCTCGCCCCGCAAGACTGTCATACATTAGGTTGGGAGAAATTATCTGGCACACCCTTTGTATGTGCCCCTTTTTTCACACTTCCAGCAAGTCACGTTTGGATTTCGTCGAGGAGTGTTCTTCTTCACAGCAACATGACTGTTTAATAATTTTTTCAAAGTTTTCAGTAAACAGTCAAATTTTTCATATTTTTCTTTCCCAGTACCATCCTCTATCTCCATTGATCTCACATTTCGGGACGTTTTGGAAACAGTTTCCACAGCCACATACTTCATGCGATATGCCAAAACTGATTTCAAGTCTTTGCCATTCATCAACCTTGTTGCATGCTGAGTTCCTTCATCTCTGATAGCGTCGACAAATTATTGGGCTGATAGGCTGTCCTGGACATCCTGAGGGCACTCAGCGTAGGCCAGGATCATTAGTCGCTCCACATCGGCAACTAACAACTGAAGGCTTTCTCCTGGCTTCTGCCGTCTTGTCTTCAATTCAGTCCTATAAAACTGGGTAGAGTGACTATCTCCGAATCGGGCATCTAGAGCTTTCTCTATGGTCGTAAGGTTCGTCAACTTATCAGAAGGTATTCCTTGAAGAACCTCCGCCACTGATCCTCGGGGAGAGGCCACAAGTTGACTGGCTTTCACAGGACCCGTCCATCCGTTCGTAGAGCTTACAGCGTCAAACTGCGTCTTGAAGACAGTCCATGAAGTTTGCCCGTCAAATGTCAGTGATTTGACCATCGGTCTAGAATACATGAGTTCTCGACTTGCCGGGATATTATTTGGTCTAATCTCCACTTCACTTATTCTCTGCTCAAGGACGCTGGTCTTTTCTTGAAATTCGTCAATCTCCGTTTTCACACCTCGGACATCCTCTTCTATTTTTCCTATCGATCTGTTAACATGTTATTTCATTTCTTCTACTTGATTTTCGATATGTGCTCTCATCTCTTCTTTTTCAGCTCCGATAAGATTTTTCATTTCTTCTTGTCCTTTCTTCATTTCTTCCTTCATTTCTTACATTTCCTCCTGTCCTTTCTTCGTTTCTTCCTTCATTTCTTTCTTCATTACTTCCTGTCCTTGCTTCATTTCTTCCTGTCCTTTCTCCATTGATTTCTTCATCTCAGCTACCAGAGCAAATAGATCAGCGTTCACAGCCATCTTCGTCTGCAATCTCGTATTCACCATACACAATTACCCCGCTTCTGACACCAGTGTTGCAAAAGTCTTTCTGTGGGTGTATGGTATAAACAGTCCAACACGCAGTATAATGGAGAATGGAGGTTTATTTACAAATATGCAGGAAAACACGTAGCACAGGTACAGGAAACAATAGTTCTTGCACAGATTACCAATGTAAACAGACAACAATTCGCAGGTAATAACAGTTCAGCACTTTGTTATATAACAGCACAAACAGTCAGCAAATAACTAGTAACGACAATAACTGCACTTTCAATAGCGCTCAGCTCATCAGCTTCCTAGCTGTGCACTGCGGACGAACTCCAAAGATGTTCAAGCTCCAAGACGATCCCAGTCGGTCAATCCCTCCGTCATCCAAGCGCTCTCCTTATATAGTTTTACCCGGCAGGCCATGACGTCAAATGGAATCATCTAGTACATTCAAGGGTATCTTCTCTCCTAATGGAAATATGGAGAAGATTCCAGCACTTTTGAGATCCCATATTTCGTTGCCAAAGTCTCCAAATTTGTCGCCAAGTCGCCAAGATGGTCGCCAAGTTTGTCCCCAAGGTCGGGGAATCAAACGTGACTGCTGCTAGCCATCCCATACTTATCCCTGTAAAATTCTCTTCCGAACCGTAAGACTCACATTGCTGGGAAGCGACTTTCCATGTTTGTAACAATATATAAAATTCTTTAACTGTATTCCTTTGAAAATTTGTATAATATTCACAAGCATTATTCATCCGGTAAACCCATTTTTATTTTTTTCTGTCCAGTAGTTTATATTTAAGAGGCTTTCTCTTTATAATGAAAAAAATCATATATTTCAGATTTTAAAGTAACGTAACATTCAATACTTTTGTTAATTTGTGTTTTAAAATAAAATGCAAATAAATTCACTGTAATTATCGAACATTTACTCACATGCTATGTTAATATTTGGAGTGATTTTATTCAGAATTCTTTCTTCTGACCGGAGAAAATTTTCAACCTATCTCCAGCCAGTACGATTGTAATTAGGGAAGCATGAATAGTGTAATGCGAATACAGTATGTGAAAGGATTTCCAAAGGGATTGAGAAAGTTGAAAAGGGTGATAAAACACCTCTCACGGTTTCCCAAGATAGCAGTGTCTTCTAACTCTTCATTCAGCGGGAAAGAATATATATATATATATATATATATATTGTTCAAATCATCTTCAAATATAGAGAATTATTTTCACAAAACAAAAGTATACTAAGGCGATAATTATTATCACTAAAAAGTAAATTGTATTCATAGATTATTTTATTACATATTTAAAACGGAAAAATACTCTAAAGTTGTTGTTTTTATCAATTTTGTACCTGTGAATCGTTCTGCCATGAAATTAATAATTTATATTCTTTATTAATATTTTAATATAAAGAGGTTTATTTATTTCAGGAGTATTTTGGCACTTGCTTGGCATTGGTACATTGACATTTTTTACAAATAGCTTTAAACAGCATTATTAATAATTTGAATTTATACTTATATATGTATTTGTATTATAGAGGGTGAGTTGGACCTATTCTGCCAAACGAAAGAGGATGCTAGAAGAGCCCATGGGGGATCATAAAACACTATAGCAACCCTGTCCAATGCTAACGCTTTCCAAATTATGGCGGATTTAATTATTTTGCTAACAATCGTGAAAGAATCCAAATTTAAAACATTTTTGGCGGATCTACACGCAAAATAAACGCATATTCTAAAGGAGCAGTTAAAATTCTTTAAGATGAAACCATTTTTATCAAAATACCTGGATTTAAAACAAAGTCACAAGGCCCGAAAATTTGGCGAAATGCCAAATCGAATTGTCGCCAAAATCTTTAATTCTGAATTCCGCAAACACCGTTCATGCTAAAATCTGTCAAATTTACCAAAACCTGTTCCATTTTATCAGCTTCCGAATGAGCCTATTATAAACCACATCAGTGTTTTATTTCAGGAGAATTTTTGTCTTTCGTTGACAATACATCAATGAAATCGGTGTTCGTCGAAATAGACATTCTTCAAAAAGTCGCCAAGCAAAATGATGGTGGATAAATGGAATGTATGCAAATCCGCCACTATAAACTCTCTCGGAAACTGTGTTCCAACCTATTTGCATATCAGAAAGAGTTCATAGTGGCGGATTTAACGCGGAGTCTACTGTATATGAATAGGAACCGAGGCGAAACAAGGAACTACAAGGAAACAAGGAACATTATAACAAGGAATTGTAAGTGCGTCATTCTAGCGCAACTGAAAAGCAACATCCTAAAGAATTTTCAGTTGAACAATCATTTATTTTTAATAAATTAACATAATTTGTAAGCGAAATACGTATAATTGAAACCTATTTAAAAAGAGTACATAACAAAATAATTCATTCCACTCTTGCGAATTTACAAATAATTTTTCGCAAGAATCGCTACTGGAAAATAACTATCAAAACTGAAATCTTTAAAATTTATTATAACTACAAAATTCTTCATTCATTCTTCTTCTATAAAACTTCATCTTACCAGTGTTTACAACAAACTTTTCTGGTCGTATAGACAGCTCTTGCTGCATAAAACCCCACCAATTCAAACTGTAATTATAAATATTGTGTAAGACATTCACGAAATGCTAATTTCAGTTAAATTTAATAACTGAAGAAAACTGAATATGAAATCCTCTGAGAAATATGATTCGCAAGTTTCTTCGGCTCAAGAATTAAAAAAAAACTACAAATAAAGAAATCGAAATAGTTCGAAATTGTTTGTAATTAAATAAGAATTTCCTGGTTCTCTAAAAGTGAAGCATTTCAAACCCCTAGAAAGCTTCTGCACAGAAAAAAAACAGTGGGGGTGGTTTTAACTCACTAACATCATGTGGAGAAAAAATAAGCCAAACGAAAGTAAAACGCTCCAATCGGTCGCGACATTTTTTTTATTTGTTTTTGCGTGAGAGTATGGCGAAGAAAACCAAATATGCAATTTGACCGCCTTTCTTTAAAAGGTTGAAATGAAATTTGGGCACCAATCTACTAATACTGTTAGCAAACCGTATGCCAATTTTTTTTATCTAAGTTACAGCGTTACGGAGTTACTGTGTTCATAAGTATGCGATTATACAGACCGACAGACAATCAACCCTTTGACGGATTTGGTCCAAAATTTGATGCGGACCTACATTCCTGATGATAAAACTGTGTACCAAATTTTATCCATATAGCTATATAAGTGTTTGAGTTATCGTGTTCACATGAACACGGACAGACAGTCTTACGTTTAATGGATTAGGCCCAAACACTGATACATATCTACGAATATGATGATATGACTACATCCTGTGGCGGCTCGTCCATTAGGGCTGCAGAGTTACAGTCCCCCTGAAATTATTTTAAAGCTGGTATTTTAATTTTTATTCTTATTTGCTTACTTTTCCACTTTGAGAGTTCGCTGACGACTAAAAATGGGAAAAAAGTAATAAAAACGTAAAAAAGACAGAAAATCAATCAACAAAGTAAGAGAAATACGAGTTAGAGCTACTATTCAGTCCCGTATTACTATCTGTCCCGTTTCCTTCCTTACCCAGTTTGTAAATCTAATAGATTATTTAGAGAAAAATGATATCAACCAAAACTGCGAAGCAACTATGAAATTGAGCATGGAACAGAAATGGCTGAAGTTATTTGAAGATACAAAGTATGTTGATCAGAAGTCATGTCTAATAAAGCTCTGCGAATACTTATTTGCCATTCCAACCCACAATGCAAATGTGGAGAGAAAAATTTCTCTAATATCAACTCAATGGTCGGCCGGAAGAAACAGGCTGTCAGTGAAGATAACCGAAGCAATTTTGATTTCTCATACTAGTTTTAAAATGACTTGTGCCCAATTTTATAACCAGGAAAGCTAAAAAATGATTTAGCTTTTTTGAAAGCTAAAAAATGATTTTACTAACGGTAATGAATAGAACTAATACGTTATATTTATACATTTGTTTGATCTAATATGGGATTTCAGTCGAGATTTGGTCATAAATGACATAATAAAATACTTGTTACACTTTTTTAATAAAAATGGATTTGATTTCCGTGTGTATCAATGTACCCATAGAAATGGTACATTGATACACACGGAAATATCGAAAATAATTGTAATTAATAGGTGTGGGATCAAAGCAAAATTTGTTTTATCTATAAACTTTGTATTCCAAATCAGGTTTTAATAGTTTAACAATGTAACAATCTTTTATTTTAATCAAAATTCAACATTTTTAATGAGACAGAAAAAATGAAACAATAATGCCTCAGAAAATAATTTATCTCTACAAATAATAAAGGAGAATGTGAGTGTTGGTGAGTAAAATACTTTGGAAGGAGGGAATGTGTGCCTCGAAGTCGGTTATGGAAATTTTAATTATTTAAAAATTAAGGGAAATTTTCGCGTTCTTCCTTGATGACTTACGAAAATGAGATAGCACAAACACAATTTTCACACCGTTTCAAAATACAAAAAACTATGTTTACGATGATATTAATTAAGTTTCCGTACAATTTTTTTCTCCAATTTTAATAAATTCGTAAACAATATTTTAAACTTAATTTACAACAATACTTTTCATTTCTTCAATGAAATTGAAACAAGTTTCATTGTTTAAACAAATACTTAATTGCGTGTTTCTCTTAGAAAGTTCATTTTTATGTTTTTTCCATTACTGAAGACGATTTTGCAAAGTAGTTGCTGTTAAGGCGCATTGATACACACAGAAGACGCAAATCAATGTGCCCAGGAGTCAATTGTATCAATCTGCCCCAAGAGACTTTTTTACTTAAAACAAGTGGTCACACAAAATCAACGCTACAAAATCTCAAAATTTAATATAGTTTAGGAAAATAAATGTTTTTTCCTACCTTTGGAGTAGAATTCCTGGCAGGAAAACGTAACTAGTTAAAGAAATCACACAGCAGGTATTTAGAGTAAAATTTACTTAGACCAGAAGATTAGCGGTTTGATTTGTTTGTAAATTAACTTTTGACCAAAAAATATACCCTGTGAGAAGGGTTACAGTGGCATACATAAAAGGGGATGTGAACATCTTGAGCCATTCCAATCATCAAAATTTATGGACTGCATCAATCTAAAGTTGCTTGCAAATAAAGAATGGAATAAGGATATTAATTTAATTTTTTTCTAAAATAGTTTTACTGAAAATTGTAGCAATAAAACAGTTCGTATTTTTTTATAATTTTGCTTTTGATTATATAATTGAAATATGTTTCTTAATTATTTATTTTCATTTAATTATTGATAATATTTAATGATATCAATACAGATATGTGCGTTGTTAGGAAATACTAAAAAATTAAAATTATCAGCTTCGGGTTGTACTTTCAAGCAATTTAATGGAATGAAAATACATAATTAAAATTATTTGGAATTTAATTTGCTTTCATTTCGTATATAAGACAATATATTAACATTTTTCTTGTCAGAGTTAAATATAATACGTGCTGCATATTTAAGCCCTTTTTTACTTTCATGTATTTTACAACATTTTGCGAGGTATGTAAAACAGAAATACAGTTTATACAGTTTAGATTGAAAAAATAAAATAATATTCTGGATTTTAAACGAGCAGTTTTCTAACTTATCAGAGAATATTCACGTCTCTCCCTCTTGGCCTATCATCTATGCAGCATATTTAATTCGTTAGGAAAAACAGTGATATATATGATGTATGATAATCCAGAATGAAAACGACACTCTTCTGTTTCTTATAGGTGTTACTGACAATGTATGAAACGCCGGCATTCTATCGAATACCTAGACATTTTAGAGAATGCCGGGCGTTTTTAGGCATAGTATGAAATAAGACAATTATTATATATTTTCCCTAGGCATTGTCTATAATACTTAGGCATTCTATAATATGACAAATGCTATTTAGGCAAAGTATGAAAAAAGATCATGATAAGGCTATTATTTAAAATATGTGCATTCCCCAAAAATGCAAATTTTATTTTGAAAAAATAAAAAAATTGAAGGGGAAATTAGCAGAGTGCAATTAGCAGAGTTCGAGAAACTGGTTTGATCATTGTTTATTTTAAACACATAACACGCAAGACAAAGACACAGACATAAAGTACGTTTTTCAAGCACAGTTCAAAGTACATCACTAAGCCTCTTACCGGTTCTCCGTGAAAGGAATCATGGGATATATATATGATGTCACGCAGTGACGTATTGCATCATGGCACCATCACAATAGCTTATGATTGGTTTGAAGATTGAATGAGGAGACTGAAGGAAAGTAAACTGCGTATAATTTCCAACAATCCCCCTTTTACTGTTAACTTTCCACAAATAAAAAAGAACAAAACAGTAATAAAAATCAAACATTAATGACATTAACACCAATTAATTTACAGCAATTGTTGTGCTTTTGGAATGTAAAAGACTTAGTTAGAATGTCTGCAGCCATTTGATCAGTTGGAATGTAATTTAACTTTATTTCACCACGTTCATAAACTTCACGGATGTAATGACATCGAATGTCAATGTGTTTAGTGCGTGAATGAAAGATCGGATTTTGAATAAGTTTTTGAGCTGCTTGGCTGTCAGAAAATACAACAGTTGGAGTTTCATCTACTCAGTCATACAACTCATTTAGAAAACGGCGTAAATAAACAATTTCTTTGGTACATTCAGACAGTGTAATATATTCCGCCTCGGTGCTGGAAGTAGCAACAAAATGCTGCTTTTTACTTTCAAATGAGATGGCTCCATCACAGGAAATTTTACAATGACATTTCAGCCTTTTCGGCTTCCGTTTTAAGATACATTTCTTTAGTTTATTTGACACTAGGGTCCAAAGGTGTTTTCACTGTCTTAGCATCCTGTATGTTAAATTTTTCTAGAACATTTTCAATGTATTTACTCTCAGACATGGTATTTTGACATTTTGAGAAAACTCTATTCCTAAACAAAAATTTCATTTTCCTTGGTCTTTAATTGCAAACTCATTTGACAAAAAAAATGTTAAATTCAAGATATAAATTTACATTACTAGTGCAACAAATTAAATCATCGACATAAATAATTACAATTATTTCACCTTTAGAGTTCTTTAATTTATAAACACATTTATCAGAAGATAGTGGATTTAAACCAAAAGATTTAAGTTTTTCATCTAACTTACAGAAACACTGCCTACCAGCCTGTTGTAGGGCATAGAGAGATTTTTGCAGTTTATACACATAATCGGGATGTTTCTGGTCAATGAAATGATCAGCCTGTTCCATAAAAATTTCTTCATCAAGATCACCGTTGATATAGGCCATGATAAAATCCAGTTGAAAAATTTCTAGATTGTTTTCTGCACAGTAGGCCATTGCAGTTCTGATAGAACCATGTCTGGCGACAGGAGCAAATGTTTTCTGATAGTCAGGTATTTGCGCGAATCCTTTTGCAACAAGACGTGCTTTTCTTAAAGCATTAGAACCGTCTGCGTTGCATTTTGTACGCAGTACCCATTTTGATTCAATTATGTTTTTATCTTTAGGCCTTATTACTAGCCTCCAGGCTTGATTCTTTAAGAGCGCATTGTATTCTGTCTGCATGGCTTCAAGCCAGTCTTCAGAATTCGGCCTATTTAAAGCTTCTTTCAAAGATGGAATGTCATCTTCTAAAGCGATTTGAGCTTCCTCAATTTCCTCCTTGATATTATACTGCTTTCTCGGCCGTCCAGATTTCCCTGTAAAATTTTTTGTTGATCTGCCACGTGCTCTTCGAGCGTCAACATTGATTGTGCAATCTCCGTTAATATCAGAATCCTTTTCTGATTATTTTGGCGAGCTTCCAACTCCAAGGTAGGGGTAATCTGTTATCTGATTATTTGAAGGTGGGTGTGTTTCTATCTGCATCTCTGATTGGATGGTTCCTTTTGAGTCGCTATCCATGATGTCAGGTAGGTGGTGGTGTTCTTTTTTCGGTATGATTTTCGGAAAAAATGATTCTTCGTAGTTGCTCGTGTTTTCAAATTCGTTTATAAATTTTACATCTCGGCTAGTTATAACTTTTTGCGCTTGAGAATCAAACAGTCTGTAAACTCTGTTTTCGTCTGAATAGCATATGAAGATGTATTCGTTTGATCTTGCGTCAAATTTGCCCTTTTGAGGTTGCTTATTTAAAGAAAAAGGTTTCGGCCCAAACGTTTGGAAATGTTTCACAGTTGACTTTTTACCAAATAATTTGGAATGGGGTTTGGTTTTCATCTTGTAATCCACGAGTATGACAGCGATTTCTTATAAACACAGCACAATTTATTGCTTCTGCCTAGAATTTCATTGGGATTCCAGACTGAAGGAGTAGGCATCTGGCCATACTGACCAAAGATCGGTTTTCACGTTCTACTATGCCGTTCATTTGTGGTGTGTACGCATATGTACATTCTCTTTTAATTCCATTTTTGAATAAATAATGGTCGAAATTTGGTCCAACATACTCAAGCCCTTGGTCAGTTCGGAGCGTCTTTATTTTGCAGTTCAGCTTGTTTTCGATGTAAGCCTTGAATTCAAGAAATACAGACTTTACTTCGTCTTTTGTTCTAAGGAAATAGACATGTACAAATCGGGAGCAGTCATCAATAAAAGTTGCAAAATAAAATGATCTTCCTATTGACTCAACACGCATATCAACACCTCCCATTAGATAGATATTACACACTTAATAATTGTAAACTTCAGTCTTTCAGGGTTTACTTTTGAAAATGGAATTTATGGTTGTTCACCACTTGGATACCAAACTTTACAAACTTCAAAGTGACATTTGGTTTTAAAGCGTTACCCATGGACCCTGTTCAGCGCTTGCAATTTCTTCCAGATCTTTTCATCCAGGGTGACTGATTTTTGGTGCCATTGCTCAATTTCTTCAATTGACACGATTCAACCATTGCAGTGACGTAATAAAGACATTTCTCGTTTGAAAAGCGAAGTTTCGTTTTGCTGATCACACTAGCGTGGTTTCGATAGAATTTCTGCAAAAGTTGGTATGATAGCTTTGCCCAAATTATTCCTTAAGTTAGGGATATATAACACGTTTTGAAGAGTAATTCCTTTTGTTTGATTTCCATCAACATCGAACATACATCCAGAACATCGAATGTCATAGTTCTGTGGCGGCCGTGAGAGGGCGTCTACTTCTACAAGAATCAAAGTGAAGTGATGCCTTGAAATGAAGTATTTAAACGCCATCGAACCCGTCCACTATTGGAGAGACGAGACTAGACAGCAACTAGTTCATTTCGAGTTTCAGTTTTTCAACTGGCACCGCCAGTCTCAGGTGTTTGGACGTTTCCCGTTCGATGACTTAGCTTCCTGCAGCTGCTGAAGTAATTCGCCAAGCAGTTCCATTTTTCCTGCTGCTACAAAAGCTATCCTCAATTCCAACTGAAGCCAGCGAGAATGCTCCTAATCTTATATTATGTAGATTCTCTCAATTTTGTGGAATGATCCAGGAAGTACATCGCATCAAATTGTGTCATCTAGCTCTGAGCATCTTATTTCTTTTTAAGTTATTTTACACTGTTGAATGTTATTAAAGATTATTTGTTATCCATCAAACGTCTAATAATTTAGTGGAGTCAGACGTACAAGCTTATGGTTACAGTTCCTTTGGCGATAGCTTTTACGGTTTGTCTACGGCTAATGTAACGCATGTATAGTCGATAGGATTTATTTCTGTAAACAAATGTTCGTTGAAACACATATGGCTTTTTGCACCGCTATCAAGGCAGAAAATATTTCTTTGCGAGTCAACACAGCTTAATACAGTATTAACAGTTACCTTTTGTTTTGCTTCGTTGGTTTCCGCTAGCATTGCACTGTTGTTTTTGAATGATTTATTATTATTCTGCATCAGATTTTTATTTTTTTGCTTCTTCCGGCATGTGCTGGCTTTGTGTCCGAAGAATCCGCAGTAGTTACATTTTAACTTGAATTTTTGATTGTTGTTTCTGTTTCTTCTTCCGTTGGCGTCGGGTTGGCGACTTGCCTGTAACGCTCATAGTTCTTTTTCTCAGTGTCTCCTCGATGTGAATCACAAGGAAGGTCGGAATTTCTTTATCTTTTCTTGCATTTGTCTCTTCAATTAGCTTGACTTTTTGCGCATCGGGAGATGGTAACTCATCTCCGGATTCGATTGCGATTCGGAAATTTTTGTACGACTCGGGAATGCTGTATAACAGTAGAATCGTGAGTAAATCATTGGCGATTTCCATTTCCTTTAATTTGTCCACAGACATGTAGAATTCGTTTATATGCTCGTTCATATTTTTATAGTCAGTGAATTTTGTAAACAAAAGTTGTTGCGTTGCTTTTCGCTCTGGTCCTTTTGACTCGTAAATATTTTGCAATTTAGTCCAGAGTTCATGTGAACTTTTGCAGTTTTTGATTTGTCTTAATTCCGAAGGATGAATTGATAGGATTATATGAGTTTTCGCTTTTTGGTCGTCGGATATGCATTTCGCAACGGCTGTTGCATTATCCGCATCCCCAGTGAATTCTGTTTTTCGTTCAGCTCCAGTGACAAAGTTCCAATTATCGTTTTTCACCAAAATAGCTTCAATTTGTAATTTCCAACTGTCGTAATAGTCTTTTGAAATTTTTCCTATAGTGAGTTACTTGCCATGATTATTTGTTGATGAATGCAGACTCAGCGTAAATTCAGCGGTTTCGCTTGTCATAGCAACTTCGTAGTTTAATCGAAGTGCGCAGTTTCGTTTCTCATTCAACTCTACAAAAAGTTAACAGGCGCAGTTGAAGATTGCCTGGTTCCTTAACCATTGAAGGGGAAATTAGCAGAGTGCAATTAGCAGAGTTCGAGAAACAGTTTTGATCATCGTTTATTTTAAACACATAGCACGTGAGACAAAGACACAGATATAAAGGACGTTTTACAAGCACAGTTCAAAGTACATTACTAAGCCTCTTACCAGCTCTCCGCGAAAGGAATCATGGGATATATGCATGATTTCACGCAGTGACGTATTGCATCATGACATCATCACGATAGCTTGTGATTGGTTTGAAGATTGAATGAGGAGACTGAAGTAAAATGAACTGCATACAATTTCCAACACAAATTTAATTAAAAATCTTTTATTCAGAATACGAAAAGCAAAATGATAACTATACATATTGAAATTTTTGCATTTCTTATTAAAGAAAAAAAATAAAATGTGAACCTACTTGTTACATCAAGGAAGGACATAGTTTTATTTTGAATTGCACTTAATTTTATTTCTTATAAAATCGGATCTACTATGTCATTCATACTTTGCCGCCTTGTGATTTGGAGTTCTATAGAATGCTTAGGAAGTGTGTGAAATGTTAATCGTTTCGTGCCTTCAAGTTTTCGGCATTCTATAAAATACATAGGCATTCTATAGAATGCATTTTTTCATACATTGCCGGTAACATGTGGATGGATTTGACTTCCAATCTTCTGTCAAGCATAGTTCAAGGCATAATTGCAACTCTTTTTAAATTCTATACTTATACGACTCTATACGTTTAAAAAATTAAATTTCATTTAAGTAAGATAAAAAAATCTTAACATTGTCAGGAAAATTTAATTTAAATTCAGCAACAAATCTCATTAGAAACTTGATATTGTTCTCTTTTGTTACAAATTAAGTATATAAAATATTTGAAGTCCCAGCATACTACCTGACGTAAGAAAAATGATAATTTATATGTAAGGATGTTTTAAATCACTAAATGTTTACTTTAATAATTCTATCTTATGATTATAATTACGGCTATTGTAACATTCAAAATAGAAAACTGAATTGCAGTGTATTTCTTAACTTAAAAAAATTAAATTAAATTAATTTTAGCACAGAAGTAATTAAATAAACTATTTTAGATTCAATTTTAAAATGTATATTTCACAGTTGGAGTTGATGACTTGCGGTTTCAAAAATATTATTTCGATAAATATAATTCTAATAATCTCTTTTTACGGGAAAAAAGTAGCCGACCCTTGCCGTCCTGCTGTTATATGTTTTGCGATAGAGAAACAACTTTGCAACAGTTGAAATAGTAGCTTATTTGGGGGCGCGGGGGGGGGGGGGGGGGGGGGGGGGGCTTATTCACGAGTAAAAGAAATTACCTATATACGATTACAAACTACGTAATACGCATGAGCTCTGTTGATATCTCCAACGTCATATACAGAGAAAAAAAAGCGAGATTCAGTCAAGAGCGCATACGCACAACGTCGTTTCATGTTTGGCAGGGGAATGCATGGTAGTAGGATATGTAAGCAAATCGCTTTCGCCGAGTTGTGATCAGCGAATCTAGCGACGTAAATCGACCTAAAAAGCCTTTTAACGACCACGTTAATACTTCAGTCCCACTGGGGGGACGCCACGAGTAGGTGGATGAGAAGCCACCGGTTAGCCGGGGTCTCGCTTTCCTGGTGGGTACAATAATGGTTGATGCTTGACCTCTGCGGTTGATAGTGCGTGCCTTCTGTGGGAGGGATCTGGTCGTGGCCGGTGACTTCCATCAGGACTCCGGCCTCAGCACTCAAGCGACTGTTACTCAGATGTACCGGACGGCTCTCAGCTGGGCGGGGTGATTTTGATATGAATTAACGTTTTCGGAGATTTGATGCCTTGCAATAAAATCGTAAATTGACATTCAAAAGCATGTCTTTTAATTAATTTTCCTTGAAATAATAAGATTTTTCTAAAATGATTTGCATTTAAAATGCGATTGAATTAAAAAAGAAAATAAAATTTAAAACTCAAATTGTGAAAAATATGTGTCAAACCTTCTATTACGTTTACAGCAGATATTTTCCAACAAAATGATTCTCAAATAAAGAAACAAAGCTTCTTCCTTGAACTTTCTTTCGTCTGTATATTGTTGAAAAAGTAATTTTGAAGATTATTTTCATGATCATGATAATAATTAATTCTCAAAAATGATATTATCATGCCCATTAATGAAGTCCATTTGTATATTGTGTCAATAATGTACATCTTTTCATCTATTTGAATAATAAGAATGCAAAAAGAAACATTTTGCAAAATCTTTCTGTGAACTGTCGGTCCAACTATAACACACACTGTCCTGTTTACATTCTACAGTGTTACTGCCATTATTTAGCACTTTCCAAATTTAAATTTTAGACAAATCACTTCAATTGCAGTGCAATAATTTTTAATTAAAATGTTGAGCTTATGCTATCGATTCGACAAAGTTCGGAATGATGTCTTTGCCTATGAAATCTTGTGCATTTAAAATCCTGATATTACCAGTCGTGTTCCAACGAAGAGGCTTGTAACTTTGCCATCAGATTGCTTTTGCCTCCCTCTTTTTTGCTTTTTCTAAAAAAAGATTAATTATTATACTATTCTTATTTTATTTTATTATATTACTGTAGTTCTTTTTTTTAAATTTAATTACAAACGCACATGAAATTGCTTATGGCGATTTTTTGTTAATATCAGTTTTACGCTGATTAAAGTGAGGAAATCTAAATTTATAAAATTCCTCTTTGCTGCAAACAATCAGCATATTTATCTCATACTTTCACATAATTTTTGAACAGTAATATTTAGCTTCTTTCAAATGCACTCAGACATAAAATGATTTATTTGCTACTCTTTGTATGCTATAAGTTTGCTAGTATCCATGAATGAACCACAAGACAAGGAAGTAAGAGAGACTGAAAAAAATATTACGATGATCATTTCAAAATTGATAAAAAAAAATATGCAAATATCTCTTTAAAGAGGAGGAAGATAACTGGAATGAAAAAAACTTTTGTAGATGGATTTTACGAAAGCCAAATAGCTCATCCTCGTATTTCCAAAAACTATTAAGGAGCGTGATATTTGTCTTCTGAAATTTAAAAGCTAAGTTTCGTTTACTTTTAAGAACAGTGAGACCGTTTAGAAAAAATAAATTTCAGAAAAAAATTATAATCACCTTTGTATTTTCCATGGGCGCCATTTTATTTAGGTACGCCACTGGATGTAATTGAAGAGATTTGTGAATTAATTTAAAACAACTATTGTATTAACCATCACATAGAAATTATATGAGTTATTTCTATTCAAAAAAACTTTGTAAAATTATTAGTCATGGCCTCATGAATGAATGAATGTGTATACAAAAAGTTATTAAAAAATTTTCTGTTAAATTTGTGAACACTAACAACACCTTATAAAATCATCTTAATTTTAAAAAATTGAATAAAATTTAGCAAATAGCTATATTAAATTAAAAATTCTCTATCTATCACTATTAAGTAGGTCTGATGAAATGCCCTACTATCAAATAACTAATTAGAGGGTGAATTATTCATTTCATTAACATCTGGGTTGCAAAAATCTTTGGAATGCAAAGGAACTGGGAGTGAAAAAAATATTAGAAGCCTAGCAATTATAAAGAGAAGAAAATTTTTTGTTTGCATTAGGATTAGAAAAATTAATATAAACGACATTATGTTAAACTAGATAGAAAATTCCTTTTTGGGAACATACGTAAAGTTCATGAATCAAATATACATTCTGAATACATACCTGACTAGTGGAGAGCTTCCATGGTTCACCAAGTACTTCTTCAAGGAAAGGAGACTTAACATCCAAGTGTTTAGAGAGAACATATAAGCAAAAAATATGCCTATCTACACCTTTGCCACACATTACGTTTATACAAGATTCTTGGTGTTTTCGACAAGATCTTTGAAGGAAGGCTAGTTTTTCTTTTGCCTGAAGAAATAGAGATTTTAATTCAGCAATATAACAAACAACTGGTTATCAACTAATTTTAATTATTTGTAAAGTAATTCCAGCTCTTTATGGATTTTAAAAAACTGGTAGGTTTAATATTCTTCAAATTATAAATACTTTTAATTTATATTTAGAATTATTTTATTGTTAGTTAATATACTTTATAATATTGAGGTTTAGTTTAGTTTAGTTATATTAACGTCCCGTTTTTGAAGCAACACCAGGGCTATTTTGGGGCGGAAATCATAATTTTGAACCGCTGTCAGATGACGAGGACGACACCTGAGCTGACACCCCACACCAACGGGAGGACGTTTCGTCACTACGTATGATTTAGCGTGCAGCAGGTCCCATACACGGCGGATCTTCGGTGTAGTCGGGTTTTGGGCCTGGAGCCCTCCGGCCTCAAAGCAGGGACCCTGCCACTAGGCCACCGCGGCCTCCACTTTATTGAGGCTACGATCAATGAGAATATTGACCAACAGCCTTTTATTTTTATAATTATAAGTAGTTAAAATAAAACAACTTTTAGGCATTTAAAAATTATACTTATAGGCAGCAGGCCCGGCCTTAGCAAGTGCGGGGCCAATTGGAAATAATTTTTGATAGCCCCGATTCCAACCAACTTGTATCAACGCCGGTAGGTCATTAGCATTTAAAATAAACTTAATTTTAAAAAATAATTTAAATTAATTAAAGTTTAATTAATTAATTAAATTAAAATTAATTTTAACACATCTTTGAGTAATACTAAAAAGAATATATTTTTATTTTAATTATTATCTACTTTTAATTATATTATACATATTATGGAATTATTTTTTGAATGGAACACTTCTATTATTATGGGGTACTTTTAAACTTCATACTAATTATTATTACAGATATTACAAGGAATCTTAAAATCAATTTTCCTCAAATTCACAACCAGGTGGCACCCTTCACATGGAATCAAATTTTAATTAAATTAATAGATCATTTCATAATTCTGAAAATATTAGAAAAATTAAGCTGGTTTGTTCAGACTATCAAGTAAAATAATTAAAAAGAAGGGCCGCAGATTTTTTGCAGTAGCTAAATAATTACATTAAGATATGAATCAATGGAAGGAAAACAACGAAATTTTAAAGTACTAATTTGTACTCACCCCAAAAAACTGGTTGAAATAAAATAAAAATTCTCTATATACGTCGCTTTTTATGATTTCAGTGAGCTTTCATGCCGACTTCGAAGAAAGTCGAACAACGTGTTTGGGCATGACTGGATAACAAACGAATTTACAGATAAACGCAATGTTGAAAACTCAATTTAAAGCAGAGTTCGCTTGGTTCAGTCATGAAAAGCGCATTTATGAGTATGTGACTGTCTTTTTGCGTTCCAGAAGACACACCGCTGAGCCTAGACTTACCAAATTTGATACAAATACACTATGAAGGATGGGAATGTGCGCCTCAGAGAGCTTTTTTAAAATTTTAATTATTTAAAAATTAAGCAAGAATATGGTATGTTTCAACGTTAAATGCAAAAAATTATTATGACACTAAAAACTTTTATACACTGTCTTGAATTCAAAAATATATCTTTCAAATCTAATTTACAAGTTTATTTGTCGGACAATTTTTCTTCTTAAATTGAAAAAATGTATGCTTAATTTTCAACAATAGTTTGCAATGTTGTAATGAAAGTCGAATCAATTTCATTGATTCATCAAATCTTTAAATCTAATGTTTCTCTTGCGTTAAAAAACGAGATATAAAATTTATTTTGTTTTGTTTATAGTAATGTAACACCTTCATTTGTTATAATGGAATACAGTCCATTTTCCTTGCTGTGCTAATTTTTTTTAAAATTTAATTTCTTGTTATTTCAACTAAATTTACTTTTTGGATAGATTTACTTTATTATTTTCATAAATTTAAATTTTAGCTATGAACTTAAACCTATTTTTTTAATTAAGGCAGGATAATCCTCTCTGGAAATTATGGCATTTGTTTATTTCTTATAATTAGGTTAAACAATCACGTTATAATTAGTTAAATGATGTGTAATAATTGTAATTTCAATCTGAACAAACCATCTCTTGCAGGATCAAAACGAAAATTAATCTTCATTCAATTTCATGATTTTAAAGAGCCAACCTAATACTTTAACAATTGAATGTAAAGATCCAAATCTTTAATTTGATAAGATGCAAAACACACTGCCTCAAAATTTAATTTCAAGTATTGATACATTTCCTGTTTTTCTTTTCCTTCTATTACTAATTCATTCTTTTGAAACAATTAATGCTTTCAGCTTACCAAAAATTAAATAATTTGACGCATTTAAAGTAAGTTGGCATAATTAATATACAGTTAATAAAATGGGCGAATCATTCGGTCGATGAATACAGCTAGTATTTAATACGACAAAAGCAATTTAAAAATAAAGGAACCCAAATAATAAATTATTCTGAGCTCATCTTTTAAAAGTACGAAAATGTGTAAGAATTCTTTATTCCTTTGTGCGTCCTGTTTCTTTCGGGTGACTGAAAACAGAAATGTTACAATTTCCTCTCAATTATTTGCAACTAAAGAAGTGGGCGGTGTCCAAAAAGGGTGATAGCTCATCCCCCCCCCGAAACACATAACATCCCTTTTCCTTTATGCCTTTTAGACTCCAAATCGCATGATCTCTTTACCTCTTTTGTCAGGACTTTAGTTCGAGGGAGAAGGGGAACCCTTCAGGGTTCGAAGAAGACGGAGTAGTAAAATGAGCTGCAGAAAAAGAAAGAAAGAAAAGAAAAAATGCCATTGTGCCCTCTCTAGCAAGAACCCCATACTTCTTGCAAAGAGAGATTCTTCGGACATGCTGGGAGCCTGCGGGAACAATAAAATGTCAGCGGCATCAGCTTGTTGTAATACTAGGGATTTTGTTCAAGAATTCCTATAAATGTTTCATTCCTACTCCAAAGAAACACTCAGAGTTCTCGACCACCCCTTTGCTACAGTTTCATAGGCACTCCCTTTTCTCTAGTATTTATGATAGCAGGAAAAGTCTTAGAGCGTTGTTGACTTGTGAGTACTATAAAAAAATTAGACCACTGTTCTGCAAGTAGATTTCAAAGGACGAAATAAATCCCAAGAATAATATTCTGAAATTTAAACGATACTTGATTTTAATTAGAATATGTTCGTGTACAATGTAATTGTGAATCAAATGAAAGCACAAATTACCCAAAAAATGCCTGAAAAAATTCCACGGGCCCCCAAAAGTTACGGGATCCATAGGCAGTTGCCTATATTGGCTATTTGATAATCCGGCTTGTATATAAGGAGTTTTTGGGCAACAAATATTATGATAAACTGAAACAAAGAAACATTATTACGAATCTGAGATAACGGATCATTCAAGAATAATCGTTTCAGTAGTTTGATTATAAAAAAATACAAAATTATAATTGACAATTGATTTCAGACAAAACGGTTAACAATTTACAAAACTTTTTCTGTCCATCAAACTCAATATTATTTATTTATAGGATCGAATTTTTAAACTATAGAACAACATGACATAAAATTACAAAAAGGTTATTAGAAAAATTCACGAAGACGAAGGTTTCAGAAACTACCTTTCCTTTTTTTTTTCCTGCTAATTCTTTCAAAATATCTCTAGCTATATTTATAATTGCAGTATAAAGCATACAGTTCAAGACTACAAATTTAAGATCAGCTAATTAAGCTTTCACTTGCAAAATTTTAATAAACATAATTTAAAACATTATTTACTTCCGATTAAGGTTATAATTAAGAGTACTAATAATTTATTCTACAAAAATGAACTTTTCTTCAGTAAGCAAATTACTTGTAATTTTTATAAAACACTCATCTTAAAAGACTGACTGCAATAGAAAGAAATATGCAATGGTTTCAAATGGCATGTTTTATTAAAAAAAAATAATAACCAGATTTAAATCAAATTTACACAGTGGCGGATTGGCCAGGTTGCCAGCTTGCCCGATGGCAAGTGGGCCCCCTTAGACATAAGTCAATATGGGCCCTCAGGATGTGTATGTATCAGAGAGAAAGGAAAGGATTCTTTTTCTAATAAATTTCCTGCGCTTTTTCTAAGCAAAATAGCAAATAGTTTTATGTTAAAACCACACAAACTTTTCTGTGCAGGGATGGGACGCAATAACCACAAGATTTTTATTCTTCTTGGAGGCTCCCGGCAAGAAGGAGGGGATAACCCCTTTGTACAGGAAGGATTTGGTTCTTGCAGGTGGCTAAACAACGCGCTTTTTGTTGTTATTTGTGCATTTTACTGTCGTAAAACTGAGGGACAAGCGAACTCGTCTTTCTTCTAAAGTAAAAGAAAGAAATGTCTCGGAGGTGCCCACTCTCACTCTCTATAGTATGTTTGCATCAAATTTAGTAATTCTAGGCTACACAGACAGTCCTGTAGAAGGTCAAAAGGCATACAAACATCTACACATACATTCGCATTTATTATTTGTAGGCATTTACATACAAAAGCATTGATTAGAAGCAAAACATAGAAATAACACTGTTGTTAAGATATCAATAAAAAGCCTTTTAAATTATAAAATAAGGACTTTAAGAAGTGGTAACTTTTCAATTGTTAATGAAACAGAAGTTAAAAGAATTGTTACTTACAGGTATATCAGGATTATCTACACTCAAAACGAAGTCACAGGATTCCCTAGTTACTGGTCTAACAGTTCCTGTGCGTCCTTCTCTGAACAGCCTCATAATTGCTGCTTCATAAGTGAGTGTGAAACACCCAGCATCCTACAAATTTAAAATACATTTTATAATTTTACAAGTTGTGAGGAAAAAAATTTAAATGGAAAATTGCTGAGAAACATATCTAGTTTTGAAATTTTTATTGCAACCATTCAAAGGAGCTATCAAAATGAACCTTGACTAGACAAATAAAACTACCAATAAAATGTCTGATGCAAGTGAATATTACTTTGAAAATTAGACAAAATTTGAAAGCAATATAAAATTCAAATCAAACGGTATAAAAGAAATTTAACAGTAACAGTAAACGAGTACACATTAGCAAAATATAGATTATCTATAATTAAAATATAAATTCAAGGTAAATTAATTCAGTGATGCAGAAAGATTATTTTTTCTCCTTTATGAATATAGTAGTCTTTTTCAACAGATAAAAATATTTTTATAGAGGAATTTTATATGTATTTTTAGCCAAAAATTCAGTTTATTTCACAAAATGCTTCAACTTCCAAGTTTTAATTATATTATTTTAACAAAACTGGTAATGTCATTTTCATGTTTATTTTAAATGAAGAAGTAAATAGATTTTCCAAATTTAGAGAATTAATTAAGATGTTCAACTTTTCAGAACACGAATTCATTTTTCTGAACAACATATGGCTTACTTGGCTGACAATTACCTCTAAAGATACTGAACTTATAGAATGGATTAGCCATCCTGTAAATATCATGCTTAAGAAGCCAAGAATTTATGTTTCTTAATGACCAATAGGGTGGATCGAAAAGTATAGGGGACAAAAAATTAAATTATTTTTGGCATGGGATGAGAAAGTTGTGTCTCAAGTATATTAGTTTATATAATTTTTTTTAATTTAAATTCATTTACATCTTCCAGTGTCCAAAGCGCCTCAGAAATAGTTAAAAATTGAATTTTTAATGAAAATTTACAATTTTTTTTATTTTTTAAAAATTAATTTTTGCTCGGGGTGGAAAATTTGTTTCTTAGGTATTTTAGTTTACATATATATTTTATTGAAATCCATTCATATCTTCTAGTGCTCCAAAAATAGTTAAAAATGACATTTTTCTTTTCTTTTTTCTGGAAATTTATAGAAAAAAAAACATTTTCAAAATTTCCGTTAGCGCCGGGTGAGAAAGTTTTCTTTTTGGTATATTAGTTTACGTTTTTTTTATTATTTAAATTCATTTATATCTTCTGGTGGTCGAAGCGTCCCCCCAAAAGTTAAAAATTGACATTTTTACAAATATCTATTAAAATTGTGAATTAATGAAAAATATTTGAAAAATTGGCAGATTATTCAAGTATTAAAATATAAACTTATAAATAATTATAATTTTATAATAATACATGAAGTATAAATTTAATAGTCGAAGCAATAAATCACAAAACTTATAAAAAGTGAACTTATATCATAGATTTTTTAATTCTATTAGTTTGAAGATTGACATATTTTTAAAGGTTGTAATCCTTTTTGGCATTATAATGCTTGATAAGACTTGTTGATTGTATCTTATTCAATGTGAAGCCGTGTCTCTTCTCTTCTCCATATACACTTTCCGACGCTTCAGACACTAAGCGAATACATCTTTCTACAGCTTGGGTATGGTATGGATATTTTGACCATTCCTTCGTTTTTCTAACTTTTACCATGACCACAATTTCTTTAAATGGCACATTCATCAAAAGAGGTGGTTCAAAACGTCCAGCTCGGTGCCAGTTAATAAATTCAAATTAATCCTTTGCTTTAAAGTCTATTTTTGGTACTTGGAAAAATTCTTACTTCTGATGATTCTCTGTTTCCATTTCTAGCACAAATTAGTTTTCGTTGTGCGAAAGACCTTATATTCTCTTTGTTAATCTGTGAGCATTGACAATAGAAAATTTTCAGGATGACGAAAGGAGCTATTTTGTTGAATAACAGTGTCAACTATATTTCTTAAATTGAGTTCCAAATATCTAGAAAAGAGATAAGTCTCCAAATATGCCGCGCTCCTTCTGTTATGTACAGAGGCGGCGCCAGAAATTTTCCGCCGTGGGGGCAAGCAAAATTTCTCTAATTTAAGTAACTTCAAAATAACTCATAATAATTAATTTTCTATTTAATTAAAGGTAATTAGGTATTAATTGGCGAATTCAATTATATTAATTAATTGGAATAATTAGCTGTTTGTATAAGGTCGGTGCAGTAAGAATTATCTGATTGAACGACAAACAATATTAGAAAATGAAGAATTATAAACATAAATCTCTTAGGAAATAGAGATTAGGAAAAAACTGATTTGGAAAAAATTTGCAGATTATTATTTAAATATCATATCAAAATAAAATATTAGGCGAAACAAGTGAAAATAGTTATTAACAAATTTTAAACGTATAAATGCGTACCTTCATATCTCGAGTAAAAATAAAGGAGAATGTGTGTGTCAGTGTGTGTATTGGTTCTCTACAGGGAAAACCCCAGGACCTAAAGCTACGAATTTCGGCTGGAACCTACTTTGGAGGGTGAGAATGTGCACCTCGGAGCCCTTTTTTGAAATTTCATTTAGAATTTTAATTAATTACAAATTAAGAGAAATTTTGGCTTTTCCCATTAATAACTTCCGAAAATATTACAGCACGAAAATCATTTTTACGCCATCTGAAAGTGTAAAAACTTACCTTTTCAGTGTTATCAATTGAGTTGTCGTACAATTTTTTCTCGAATTTTAGTAAAGTTTTAAAAATATTTTTTGGAATAAGTTACAACAATACTTTTCATTGTTGCACCGCAACTCGAACCGTTTTCATTGTTTAAAGAAATATTTAACTGCGTCTTCTATTTCAT
Organism: Araneus ventricosus; assembly: GCA_013235015.1. Lineage (NCBI taxonomy): Eukaryota > Metazoa > Arthropoda > Arachnida > Araneae > Araneidae > Araneus > Araneus ventricosus. Next base: position 27,151 of record BGPR01004863.1, read on the forward strand.
TGTTGTAATCTAAGATTATTTTGCTTTCATATTTCATTTCATCAAAATTTTTGTAAAATCTGTAAACCAAGCTCTCCGAGATATTGCTTTGCTTATATTAAGAAATATATCCAGTCAGTTGAATGGTTATGGTTACTAAGTTTTCATTCTTTTTTCCTTTTCAATTTCCTTCTGAATTATTTCAATTATGTTGCCGTAGAAGTTTTCCTCTAATTTTAATAAATTTTTAAAAATGTTTTTAGCATATTTTACATCAATTCTTTTCATTGTTGCAACGCAATTCAAACCGTTTTCATTGTTTAAACAAATATTTAATTGTGTGTTTCTCTTTCATTGTTGAAAGATGAGGTAATATACTAATACATTTTGCTTTCATATTTTATTTGTTGTAAATTTTTGTGGAATCTGTAAACCAAGCTCTCTGAGATATTACGAATGTTAAGAAATATATCTATTAACCTGAATGATTATGTTTGCTGTATTTTCATTCTTTTTTGGCATGTTTTAATCCAGCTATCATGCCGCTAGTCATAAAATGTGCTGCGTCATTTTAATTTTGAAATCAAATGCCGATTTTACAAGAGGAATAAGAAAGTGAAAATAGTACCGACAACATGGAATTAGAGGTTACATGACATGGCCAGTTATTTGATTCCATTAAAAACATTTATGTAGACAATGAAGAGAAGAGTTCCAAGGTCACTAACAGAACATAGGTTAAATATCTACCACAATCTGAAATTTAAAACTACGTTGTTAAGAGAACAATGAATGTAAAATGGTGCAAGATTCAATTGAAATCATATTCCCGGCGAACAAACTGGTCTCCGAAGGCGGCTAGTTTAAAATAATTCGAAAAACCTGTGGACCAGTCCCCTAGTACCAATCTGAATCGATATCGATATTTTTTTATTTCATACGGAAACTTATGCCATTTAGATATGTCATGAATTGTCTCCTGCTACCCAGCACCTTCCATTTTCGAAATATATTGCAAAATAAAACTTTGGCCGAGTCCCTCAGTCTATACAACCGCCGATTCTCCTCTTTATTTCAACAAGTTGCATCTACTAGTTACTAATATTATGGGCGAACTGTCGGTCTCCGAATGCGGTTAGTCTATATATTTAAAATAATTTGAAAAAACAAAAGGACCAAATCCCAGCCCTAACCAATGGACCTATTTTGACAATATTTATTTCATATCAAAGCTTATGACCCCTAGAAATGTCATCAAAGATTTCCTTTCTCTCATCACCCTCCATTTTCGAGAGATATCAGAAAAACACTACTTCACTGCACATTCTTAATGGGAAAAACTCTTGAGAGAGTCCCCTAACCACTGGATCTATTTCGCCAATTTTTATTTTGTTTGAAAGCTCACGACCATAGATACATCGTCAATGGTTGCTTCTCCATCTCAATTCTTCATTTTTGAGTAAAATCGCAAAAACACTACTTCATTATACATTCTCTAGGAGGGGAAACCTTGACTTTGTTCCCAGTCTCAGCAACTGGATCGATTTTACCAATTCATCTCACTTTGCAAGCATATCTAACAAATCAGATTGTTCCACGTTTATTGTGCAAGTTTTGAATAATATTTTGAAATAATATTTTTGATCAGTACCAGCCACAATCTGAAAATTTAAAAACTCATTTTTTTAATGATATCAATGAAGTTGTCGTATATTTGTTCTCTAATTTTAATAAATTTGTAAAAATATTTTTATGCATTATTTAAAACAATTCTTTTCATTGTTGCAATCTGATTCAAACCTTTTCCAGTGTTTACACAAATAATATTTAAATCCGTGTTTTTACTTCCATTATTGAAAGTTAAGGTAATGTCCTAATGGATTTTACTTTCTTTTTTGTTTAATCAATTTTTCTGTGAAATCTGTAAACGAAGTCCTCTAAGGTAATAATTATATTTGGAAACATATTTAGTAAGCTCAATGATTATGGTTATTGTGTTTTAATTCTTTCTATCAGCATGTTTTAATCCAGCTAGCATGCTGAAAGACGTAAAATATGTCGAGCCATTTTCATACTGAAATCAAATGCGTATTTTGCATAAGGAATGAGAAAGGTTCCGATGAGTTACAATTAGATATTATACACATGTAGTTACTTGACTCCAAAAGGGACGTTCATGTAGACGAGCGGTTCCCAACCCATGGGCCGCGGCCCACTTGTGGGCCGTGGATAGCATATTTTGGGTCGCGGAACACTAGTCAAGAGTCAAAGTCAGGGGAGCTTCAATAGTCTTCACTTGTTTTTTACTTTATAAAACAATGCATTTTTATTCCTTTTACAGTAAGCGTTACAAATTACTGACATATATTGCTCAGCAACGGATTCCGAGACTACCACTTTTGGACGATTTTACACCGGAAAGGGGTGTCAGGCAATAAGTCATAGGATCGCATTTCCGGAGTTCTTTGTTAGATCACGCTCAGTAAAATGTAAACATTACCCTTCCATTCTTCACTTTCCCCCTATTTTGATGAAAATAACTCCGCCCGACGCATGCGCAAAAGCTCGGAGGGTTTCCGAATCCATTGCTAAATAATACATACATATAATATACATATAAATATATATGTTTATATTTTTTACTTTTATATTTAGTTAATGGGCCTGAACATATTTTTTCACACAACAAGTGGTCTGCACAACCAAAAAAGTTGGGAACCGCTGATGTAGTCAATGAACAGAACAGATGCAAATCTACTAAAAGAACGCGAGTAAAGTGTCTATAACAATTTGAAGTTTAAAATTGCTTTTTTAAGGGAACCATGAAAATCAAATTATGCACATGAGATTCAACTGGATTTATATTCCCGACGAACAAGGTAGACGAAGAGGGCGGTTAATATTTAATACACCGAAACCTCTCTACAGTGGTCACGCACCGTTCCGAGGAAAATTCGCCGCTCTAAAAGGTTATTATGTTTGGGAGTGGGAAATATTTAAATAAGACCTAATTCGTCATTTCTGATAAATCTAATTTTTAAAATTATACAAAGAAAAAATGTACTTTATCCGAAAATTTCTCTCTATATATATTTCTTTCTTTCTTTTCTTTTGTTTTTAGAAAAAAGATAAAATTTGTCTTTGCTTGGGTCTTTCAGCTCTTTTAGAGGTCACTTTTTCAAGTTTTTTAAATTGTAAAAATATATCTATAATTGTTTCGTCGGTAGTTGTTGAGGAAAGGCAATAATATCGTTTACTGTTCCTAAAGTCGTTGAGCTGAAAGCTTCATTTACTGATGGCAGCGACCATATTAACAAATTTTTTTTGTCAGAGTTCGAATCAACACCTGAAAGGCACAAAAGAAATCTTTAATGCTCAAACCCGATAGAGTCCGAAATTCATTTTTCTCTTCACATTGGGAAAGTAATGATTAATTTCTATCTGATTTCGGGTGTTGTTTTTTAGTGTATGGATTTTCTGTTCTTTTTTCTCCATTTTCTCTTTATAAAATGTCCACGGTCGTAGAGACGAAAGGAAAGTATTTCATTGAAGTTGAACGCGCAAGAAACCCGACTGCTCAGAGGGGTTTGAGTGTCCGTTAATAGATTTTATTTTAAGATGTCTATGGGCCGAAAAATTTCAAGCCGAACAAAAATGGCCGTTGAGAGGAATGACCACTAAGTATATCTACACTCGTGTGCAGTTCCTATACTTTAGTGTTACCTAATAATTCCCCCAAAAAGTGAACGAAACAGTCGATAGAAAAAACAGAACATTCAAATTTTCATCCGTCTTATTGATCTCTTTGCCGACCGACTGAAAACAGTCGGCAAAATGCGACATCTGATTCACTTGTCTCCTTGTCGGTTCTTCTGTCAAATGTGGTGAGAACTACTGCCCGAATGAACGACAATTTAAAAGGATGTCGTCATTCTGTTGACTTACCGCTAATAAGTCTTCAAATTCGGATACAAATCGCTTATCTCTACCGTTTATTATATAATAATTTAAAGATGGGTTTAAAATTATTAGATTCCTTGATATAATGCTCCCAACATCTCCCAAAATCGCAAAGATTTTTCGCCGACGGGGGGGGGGGACAGGAGATCACCGACGACCCCCGCTTGCGCCGCCCTGGTTATGGAGGGAATTGTTTTGACATGGAACCATACAGGTGCATATACCTTCATAATATATGTTGAAAAAATAATAAGATTGTCAGATGGTTTTTCTGTGGCCATATACAACATTAAAATTCTACCTGCAGTTGCTAGTCGCCTTGAGTGAGCAACTGGACCAGGCTTTCTTAATGCTAGGTCAGAATAACATTCACCACGTGATTTCGTTAGGCAAATATCATATAGAAATGGCTGAGAACCATTCTATCTATATTATCTGGCATATTCTCCACACTTATTGAAGAAAAAGGAGCTACAGCAGGTTTTGATTGCTTTACAAATTGATCCACAAAATTCTGTAGGACCAGTTATTGCACCATCCAAAGAATTTAGTAGATGTCGGAGAGGTAATTCGTTTGTATGAAGCAAACAAATACACCACTGTAATAGTCTATTGAGGTTTCGTTCCATCAAGCGAATAATACCTCTCTTGTGCCTAGTATGAACATTTGTTCCATCGCCTCCAATTGCTATTAGCTCATTTAATTGCATATTATTTGATACAAAAAATTGAGTATTGATTCTTTTATGGCTTTAGCTCCTCCTGTTGCAACAGTAACATGTCCGATATACACAGAGTTAGGTTCTTTTACAAGAGTATACTGTTCCTCATTCGTTGTCTTTGGGTAGTACTTTGTATCCTCCTTAGTTAGCACTGTTTGTGTTGTCTTTTCTCACATCGAAATATAATCCGGTTAAAAGAAACCGAGACACTGATGACTTAGTAGACTCTGCAACTGCATTTGGAAGCTTTCTACGCTGTCTATGAATTCAACGAAAACAACACCATATTTCAAGCTGAACTCATTGCACTTCATGAAGCAGTAATATACGCATCTAATCTGCCAAACCACAATACTTCTAAAATTCTCGTAGACAAAAGAGCAAGTATCACGGTATCTTCCAATTCAAAGAGCACAAACGAAACAGCAAGAAACATTTTCAAAATCCTCCTAACATCCAAGAATAAAAGTCTCTTTGGTTAAAGCGCATGGAGATAATATAGGCAATGAGAGAGCAGACCAACTGGCAAAAGACGCAACACAACATGGACAACCCTATTTACATACTAAGCTTCCTAAATCGCACATAAAAGGCCTTCTCCGGAAGAGCATGCTTGAGGAGTGGCAAACCTCATGGAAGAATGGCGATACAGGCAGGAAAATCTTTAACATCATGACCTCTCAGTTAGTCTCCGTCCCGCTAACTGGATTAGAGAGGATGTTATCTTCTTCTCTCAACATGGACCTTTCCCTGCCTACCTCAAAAGGTTTCACCTGTCTGACAGCGAATATTGCAGTTGTGGTGGAATTCGCACGGCACTTCACTATGCCACGGAGTGTATTTACACAGTGCCTTGGCATATGAGGAAGTCAGCGCCAAACTTCGAACAAGAATGGCTGAAAAGAGTCGCCAATAACCTCGTCTCCAGGCATAAAATTCATGCGATTGTCAAATTCATAAGCGAAAACAGAGATCTTTTCCGGCCTTTCTAGCCTTCAACTTTCCAGCGAGCTGAACTAAGAAGCTCATTTACCGGACATTTCCCCCCTTCAAGAAAAAGAAAGATATAACAACATCTAAAGAAAAGGAGACTATTACGAACTAATAGTGTAAAAGTGAAAATGCCTGTGCTGTTAACATAGTGCATATATTTCTTTCTTTTTGTTTATTTTGTTTTTCTTAAATAAAATTCCCGTGTCTTGCCCATCAAACCATTCAGTGACCGGTCTGGTCACGGTAAGGGGGTAAGAGACGGCGTTCTGTTCTGTCTACGAATTTTATTGCGATCTACCACATGCGATGTCTCTCCTTCGTGTACAATTCCAATGTCTTATGATACAACACTGGCAATTGAAGCAGCTGCTCTATCTGAAATTCCGTAACGATCACATTCCCTTGCTAAGGTAGGGAAATCTAAACGATTTTGTGATTTACATTCCAAGGTAATTACATTCGTATCGGTATACGAGGACAAAGACATAGAGTTGGGCTCAAGTAGCTCCATTGATTCAGCATCAGTTTTAACCATTTTACGTTTTATTCTTTCGTCTTCCATCTGTTTTCTTTTTCCCCTTTTCTCTTTTTTAGTCGCAATTGCGTCCACTCCTCCAATAACCATTTTCCTTTCTAATCTTTGATCTTTTATAAACAATAGCTCAGCAAGTGCAATTTTCATGTCTTTTTGGCATTTACATGTGTCGTCGAAATTTGTACACTTACAAAATGTGATATCCAACAAACACGATATTTTTTCATTACGATAATTTTCCAATTTTTGTTCGTATTTTTTATCATTTCTTCGCCCTTTGTAGGGCTTTAAAATAGTGCGATATTTATCATGACATTTTCTTATTTTTTCAATAACTCTCTTGGGAGATATATGGGGAATAGAATATTTAACCCATATTGATTAAATTTTTTGCGCAATCACTTCAGAAATTTCAGCTACTGTCGGCTCAAGTACAGGCACCGTCGTTTTAATTTTATATTTCACAAATAAATAGTATTTTAGCACATCGGAAACTGTTGATAACACTCGGTCATGAAGTTCATTAAGCGGTTCGAAGATTGGACACATAGTTCTTTGTCTCGTATTTTTCACTATATTCTTTTCTTTAGACTTTACTGCAGTTGTTTATTTTAATGTTAAATTCGTGATGTTCTCAACTAAGTTTTATATTTTGAAAAATGTGCTGAAAAATATTATAACAAAGACATAGTATTTCTTCAAACAAAGCATACAATAAGAAATCGTTCAGACAGATGTTTCACTTGCCTTCGAAGTGACGAAAGAATTTTTCCACTGAGACTCAGAGTCCAGACTGTGTCTGGCGCATTAAAACAGCAAGGGAGTGAGAAAAAAAAGAACGCTTTTGCCAAAGTTTCCCCTATAATAGCGATCTGTATTAGTTTAGCGAAAGACGAAATTGTGGCTTAGTTTATCTTCGTCTTCGAAATAAAGCAAAATTGTGTTATATTGTTAAAAGAAAAAAGTTAGTTGTGGGTTTCTGACTAATATTATATAAACAAAAATAATTTTATTCATTTAATAATAAAATAAAACAATTTTCATTCTCTCCTATGCGTTTTTTCTGTAAAATCATTTCTTTAATGCATTTTTATTTTTAATTTGTAATTCGAAATTTGTATAAAAATTGTTTTTTTGCAGATATTTAAATGTCTTGAAGCACCGGAAGATATTAAAGAAAGTTGAAAATTTTTTGCATGTATGCTAGTACACTTAAAAGACAACTTTTGAACACTATAGCAATTATTTTACCCACTCTTTGAATTTTCGAACCACCCTACTCACCAATATGTCTTTTTAGCTTTGGTAAAAAATTCCAAAATGTATATTTTTAATTATATTCAAATTTGGGGTTTGATTAAAGAATATTATTCATGATTTTCAACTTGGTTTTGAACTTAACAAAAACTGTGAACTGGCCTTTTACAATATTATAAATCAAATTAATTGATTTAGATCAAATTTTCACACCGCCTCGATTTCAGTTACTATCAAGGCTGCTTTTGACAATATGGATTGGTCAGTCATTTTTAATCTTTGTAAACAATTAAAGGTCCCTTTATTTTTTGGATTTTTTTTAACTGTGAGCTTTAAAAATGATGCTATTATGGTTAAGCACAGATTGTTAAGGTCTCCCATAAGGGTCTGTCTTCCCTGTTTCGTTGAAAGTTTTACAATATTTTGAATTTAAATGATTTTTTTATTCAAGCATTTACTGATGATTTCGTGTTTATCACGCATGAGATAATCTATAAAAACGTCAGAAGAAAAGAAGAAAATAGAAATAAGTCCGTCAGATATAATTGATGACAATCTTCAAGATATAAAATTATCTATTTCCTTTGACAAGCCAGGAAGTCTTTATGTCCTTTTGTTCAAGAAATCATTCTAAATTAATAATAATGCTGTTTTATTGAAAACCGATTTTTGAATTTAGTACCCATAGCATTAAAATTGCTAAAACTATAAAATATTTTGGTTTACTTATCGATAACAAATTAACGTAGTCTCCCCGTATATCTAACTAAATCAGAAAGCATATAATTAAACCATAAATACTAACAGGATTCTGGGTTCTAATTGTATACAAAATTTCAATCAAATAATTTCAATTTGTTTTGAAAAACAAAATTGTTGTGTTCAAAGAGCCAATAAACAACGCCAGGTTTCGAATCCAGACATTATTTGTCAGTTTTTACACACACATTTAAGATAAGTTCACATTTATATTCAATTTTACGCGGTTAAGGATCAGTTCAGCTCTACTGATTAACATAAATATTTAACAGGTATATAACAAAAATTAAGATGGTATTTGTGAAAAAACTCATTGTATTAATTATTTTGAGAACTTTAATGTGTTAAGTAATTGTTTATGTTCAGTTGTTATTCAAAGTGTGAGTGCATTTTGTAGAGGGATACCTTGTATTTTTTCTAAAAAAACCTGGTATGCAGGAATTCTTGAAGTCTAAACATATATTCAAACAATGGTGTTTCAAAATCTAAAAATGTAATATACTCCATTAAGAAAAAAAGTCATATTAATCCCTACATTAAATGAAACATGGCTAAAATAATACTCACTCTGTAATATGTAAGCTGTAACACCATTTGGACAAATGCATCTGGACTAATTTTACACTGTTTGATAAAGTTTTTTCCATAGTCAGAATGGTAAAGAACTTGCAGATCTACTTCAGCAATAATGTCTGAAGCAATAAGTGTTGAAGATCTTACCAAGTCTAGGCACTGAAATAAGAACAAAAAATTTTGATGAGTTGCATAAATTTATTTTTTGCGTACTGAAAAGCGGTAAGAAATTTACACATTTAAGTTTCCTATTATAAAATAACAGACAAAAATGGTTTCCCCCTTCTTCTTTATTTGCAGCAAAAAGGAAATGGGTGGTTTAAATATACAAGAATTTGCAAAACTTTACAGAAGAAGAGATGCAAAGAAGGGGCAAAACATACAAACATAAGAAAACATTACTAGTTACTTTAATACTTAATGTAATTCCTATATAAATCACAGGTAGAGAAATTAAGCACAATTTATCATCAGCGAAACATATTTGAAATTTATAAATTATATTTACACTCAAGGATACACTATTTAATCTTTTACAAAAAAAATTGATGGATATCCGCACATAAATTAATTCTAATAATTTTAATTAACGAATCCAATATATTTGAAACTTCTACCTCAGGATGTAGATCCCATTTTAGCCTGATAGGTACAGGTGGAGTTTCTCCAAGTTCACCAACAGTATTACCATCTTCTGTATATCTAAAATAATCTTTTTCTTCTCACTTTAAAGCAGTAATATATAATAATAATTATAAATAAATTCAGTAGTTAATTATTATTATAATTAAATATTGAACAATTTACAGATGAATTGCAACAACTTGAAAGTAATCGATTTTGAGAAAGATTTATGAAGATCTGCCACATTTCAGATACGTCAATTCATAATCGACTATTAAAACTAATAATAAAAGACAATGGTAACAAGGCTACTCTTAGTATTTCAACATTTCTATGGAGCATATTTTTTCTGTCTGATACCACTTTTTAAAATTTTGATATGAAACTTTTTCTTTATAATTAAGTTTAGTTTAGTTAGAAAAATGTCCCATTTTGAAGTTACATAAGGGTTATTTGAAATTGGTCAGGTCATGAGGATGATACCAGCGTAAGCATTCTTATCCAAATCAGGAGGATGTTAGATTTTGATAGACTTAATGTGTACCTGTCCATAAACATAGCAGATCTTTGTATAATCAAGTTTCGAACACCTGACCCAATTTTTTAAACATTAAAATCGACTGTTCCCCAAAATAGTCTACAGTAAGAAATTACAGATATTTGTGAATATATGTTGCTTTAACTCTCTGAGCCCGGCTGGAGAAAGAATTTGGTTGCCTCAGAGCCCGGAGTAATTTTTGATTCATAGGAACAGAATGGAATCTTCCTTTCCTTCAGAGCAACGCCAGAAAGGGGACGCCCGCTGAGCGGTCGTTTGTCAAAATTGAAAGGGCAGTCATTGATCCTCATTTGCGGTTAGAACTATCGGTACTGGACAAAGTCTTGTGTTTGAAATGCTTTTCAGGCTACTGAAAAGAATCTCTAAATGCTTTGACAAGGAGATTCTGAATTATTTTTTTTAACTCAGTCATAAAAAATTCCGTAGGTTTTCGCACCGTCTGTGCAGTAAAATTCGTCTTATTTTAAAGAGAAAGCGAATCCATAAACTTTGACCAGTTATCATTCATTTGTGCAATTGACAAATAATTCTGGTAAGTAAATCTTCTCAGTAGAGACACACTTGTGTCTCTACTGAGTATACTAAAGACTATGAAAAAAGCAACAACTCCGTCAGGGGAAAAGTGGTTGCTTTTATCACTCGAAAATTTCTTTTAACTTCAGACATTTTATAAAGAAAATGAATCGTTTATGTCGGGAGCTCCTATGAGAACTGTGAACACATAAGCAATGCTTTCTGAAACAGTCTTCCTTTATTATCTGGGCAGTCAGTCTTTTTCGGCAAACAAGCGTTAATCATCAATATCTAAAATATACGTCATCTTATTTTTGCACAACACTAAATGAGTGTTCACCAAAAATATGAGAGAATTACCAACAAGACAAGTTCTTATAGATATCAATGTGAGAAAAAGGGGTGTTTATGTTGAAAAAGTAAAGGAAAGAAGGAATTACAAACAAAAAGAGTCGGAACCTTCTTTTTTGAATATCGGTACGCTATTCAGGTTTATTCAAGTATGAAATGTGTGAACGCCCCTAACACCTTAATTAACGTTGTATTGTTATTGAAATCAATAAATTTTATTTTTTTAAATATTTCATGAAAAGAAACGCACTTAGAGCACATTAAAGAATTAAGTAATTCGATTAATTAGAAAAAATATATATTGAAAAATAATATATTTAAATTACAAGCTTATTTTTAAATATTAAGAAAAGAAGGCAGTTGTTTTTTTCTCTTATTTGTCTTTCAAAACGATTAAGCAGTGTATTATACAAACTTTGTTACAAAATAGCCTCGTTTGTATATATGTGAGCCACAGATAAATGTGGCGTTTGTGGCTAGCAAAACTGTAAACACCGTTGTTGAAAAGGTTTAAAATTTCTTCATTAAAATTTATTATTTTTGTAACGAAATTATATTGATGGTGTTAGGTAACGCGCGCTTGAAGCGCCACCTACAACTCCAACAACTAATTAGCTAGAACGGGATAAGATCTGAGTGAGAGAGGACGTCTCACTTTCATCACGGATTATAACAATCCAATCATGCAGCAGTCGCTCGTTTCAGCAGTGATTCGATTTCGTAATAAAATACCACACGCCCTAGCGGTGGTCAACTTGTGTATCTATATCTAGCCATCTACCCTTGCAGAGTGGTCAACCTAAACCACCCGCCCTTGCGGTGGTCAAGCTATTCAACTATTCAACTCTCTGCCCTTGCAAAGTAGTTAATCTGTATTTAACTAATCATCCGCCCTTGCGGTTTGATCATCTCATATAGTGGATAAATATATCTACTTCTCCGAACCTGCGGAATGATCATAGTGTATTCACCCGCCCTAGCGGTGACATAGTTGAAGTGAAGTTACCAAACTAGCGGTGACAACTGTTTTTGTGTTTACTATATGTTGAGTTGTTAATAAAGATTTATTTTCATATCGATGCCTTTTATATGCATAACACTCGACATAAGATTGGTCCGTCGATTGCCACAGGATTAATATTTTTAAAGCCATGGATCCGAAACTAACTGCATTAAATAGGTTGCGAGGCGCGATTAGACAAAGTGTCACAAAACTGGAAAATTATATTAAACAAGGTGCTTCAGAAGTTATAGTGGTGTTAGACACGAAACTCGCGAAGGTGGACACTATTCGGAAAAAGCTTTTTGAACTTCAAAAATGATATTCTGAATTACCACCAGAAGATGATTTAACAGAATCTGATGAAGCTATAGCAAAGATGGAAACTTCTCTGGAAGAAATGGAGGTATGTCTAAAATACCTAATTTCTAAACATAATATTGTTGCAAAGATGTAATGTCGCTTCCTGCCCCGCTAGTTTTAGTTGGAGAGGTTTACAGGTGTAAGTATGGAGTAACGTGTATAGGCCTTTGCGCGACCCCTGACCTAGGTTACGAAGTTGGTGACCATTTTGGTGACTTGGCGACAAATCTTTGCGACCTTGGCGACAAATAGATGATTTCAGAAAATGCGACTCTTTTATCGATGTCTCTATTAGAAAAGGGAATACGCTTGAATATACGAGAAAACTCCATGTGATGTCACGGTCTGCCGGAGATAGTATATAAGGACCGCGTTTAGATCAGAGGGGGTAGTGTTGATCCATTGGGAACGACTTTAGAGTTTCGTCCGCAGTGCGAGCTAGAAACTGGTGAGCTGAGCGCTATTTAAAGTGTAATTATTGGCGTCACTAGTTATTTGTTGACTGTTTGTATTGCTAAATATCAAAGTGCTGAACTGTTATTACCTGTGAATTGTTGTTTGTTTACATTGGTAATGTGTGCAAGAACTATTGTTTCCTGTACCTGTGCTACGTGTTTTCCTGCATATTTGTAAATAAACCTTTATTCTCCATTATCCTAGGTGTTCGACTGTTTACACCATACACATACAGAAAGAATTTTGTAACAATATTGATGATAAGAGTGCCAAATTCAATGTTAAAGAAAATAAAACTGAAAAATTACTGAGTGCTTAACTGCCGGACATTTCTCTTCCGCAATTTAGCGGAAAGTATGAAGAGTTTGGTAACTTTAAAATCTCAGTTTATTAGTTTAATAGGAGATAATGATGGTTTGAGTAATACTCAGAAGTTATACTATCTTAAATCTTCTTTAACAGGAGAAGCTAAGCTCATACATACCACTGCTGATACTTATGAATCACTATTAAAAGCTCTCGAAGATCGTTACGAAAATAAGAGAGGGGTTGTTGATTATCAAATATTAAGATATGAGTCGGCAGAAGATTTAAGAAAAATGTTAGATACTGTTAAAAAGAATTTAAGAACATTAAAAGCTTTAGAATACGAGCGAAACAATCTTTCGGATGTATTTGTCATAAATTTGATTCTCCAGAAATCAGATAAAGAAACTAAAAAACAATTTGAAATAGCTTTGAAGAGTAAAGAAGTACCTGATCTTGATACTTTTTTGACGTTTTTGGAAAATCGTAGCCTTGTCTTAGAATACGTAAATAAAAATGTACCATCTAAGTCATTTTCTAAAGATCAATCATTGCATAAATGGTTTCGTAGCAGTGTTAAACAAGAAACAAAATATTAACAGTATGCCAAGCCTAATAAATCATTTGTTATTGGTAGATAAGATAAAATGAAACAATGTTCATTATGTAACAAAGGTTTTCATCTTATATATAGATGTATTAAATTTCAGAACATGTTTGTTCAAGAAAGAATCAAGTATGTTACAAAAGAAAACATTTGTAAAAATTGCTTAAATGCCCAAAAGGGTCTATGTAGAAGTACTTTAACATGTCGTATTTGCAATTCCAACGCGTAATACGCTGCTTCATACGGAAGGTCAAACTACGGCATTCAGCAAAAACGCGGCTCCATTAAACCTCATGAATCTAACGGTAGTATAAACACCGTTCAGAATTCCTCTAGTTGTGATGAAATTACTCGAGTACCTTTGCTCGCTCTGCATGAGTCTCGTATAACTCAAAACAAAAATCGGTTATTTTAAGTACCGCGGATATTTATGTTAAGAGTGAAAATAAAAGGTATACATTACGGTGCCTTTTGGATTCAGGTTCGACCAGTTGTCTGCTCAGTAATAGAGCCTGTAATCTGTTAAATTTAAAGCGAGAACCTTTCAAAACCTATATTACTGCTATTTGAGGCAACAGCCTGAAATCCAGATCAGAGTAAAAATAAATATTTCTAATGAAAAAGAAACTTATTCGTGCAACTGCGACTTCCTAATTGTGCCTCACATTACATCATTAATCCCATCAGAAAAAATAAATATATCAAGCATTGAAATTCCCAAACACATTAAATTTGCTGATCCAAACTTTTGTATTCCTGTCAAAATAAATATGTTAATTGGAAGTTATATATTTTTTGATTTACTAAAGGCAGATAAAATTAGATTAATCAATAGTAATATAATATTACAAGGATCAGAATTAGGATATGTTGTATCGGGAAAATTGCCGACTGAAGTCACTTCTAACTATTGTTGCGTCACAGCTGAGGCAAATTTAGATAATGTGATTAAATATTTCTTTGACATTGAATCCTTTCCGACTGATTCTTTCGATTCAACCCAAAATAAAGAAGAGCAATTCTGTGGGGAACGCTTTTTAAAAACCCATAGTAGGCCGAAGTCAGAAAGATATATTGTTTCTTTACCTGTGAAAAAAAAATGTAGATTCCTTATTAGGACTTTCGACTGAAAACGCAATTAAAGGGTTAAACGGAATTTGGAACAAATTACATAAAAATAACACATTAGCCACACTATATAAAGCATTTATGCAAAAATATTTAGATTTAGGACATATGCAACAAATAATAGATGAGGATAATGCCAAGTCCTATTATATACCTCATCATTGTATTTACAAGCCGGAAAAGACTACTACTTCACTAAGAGTAGTCTTTGACGCTTCCGCTAAAACGTGTGCTGGTCAGTCATTGAATTCTATATTACTCCACGGAGCTTCAATTCGAGAGGACTTATTTTCATTAGTAACTAGATTTAGAACCCACAAATATGCGTTCATCGCTGATATTCAAAAAATGCATTAGCAGATATTAGTTGAACCGTCTCGAAGAGATCTGCAGAGAATTGTTTGGAAGGAAACCAACAATTCACTGCTCAAAATATATCAGCTAAATACTGTGACATATGTTATGGTAAGTGTGCCATTTTTAGCCATGAGAGTTCTTAAGGTTCTTGCAGATGCTGAACACGAGGATTTTTCAGAAGCAGCAAAGATAATTTCAAGAGACATGCATGATATATTGTCAGGTGCAACATCTCTTACTTTAGAAAAAAAGTTACAAGTTGATATAAGCGAACTGTTACGGAGTGGAGCTTCTGAACTTCATAAATGGGTGTCGCATCATCCAGCTCTTCTTAATGATATTTCTACATCAGAATACTCATTTGAAGATACGCAGTCAAACACAGTAAAGGAATTAGAAATGCTTTGGAATCCTCAGCTTGATCAACTAACATTTAAGGTATCGGTAAAACATAAAGATTCTTTAATGAAAATAGAAATATTTTCACAAATCGCTAGACTTTACGATCCTCTAGGTATCATTGGTCCAGTGATAGCAAAGGCGAAAATATTTGTGCAAAGCCTTTGGTTACAGAAACATGACTGGAATGACAACTTACCTACAAAACACCTTCAAGAATAGAATTTTTTTCTTGTTAAACTACCTGAAGTTAATGAAATTAACGTTCCCAGATACATCTTCAGTAATGATGCTAATAAAATAGATTCACGGTTTCTCTGATGCTACGGAACGTGCCTACGGTGCGGTTGCATACATCAGATGTGTCACCCATTCAGGACTCATTCAAACTAAACTTGTGTGTAGCAAATCATGGATTACTCTTTTGAGACCAGTTACAGTGCCTAGTTTGAAACTTTCTGCAGCTCTACTATTAGCTAGACATAAGCACAAAATTGTTCCTGATCTTCATATTCCTTTAGACAAAATTTGTCTGTGGACAGATTCAATAATTGTTCTAGCCTGGTTGTCGCTATACAATCTCACCTGCTGAAAACCTTTGTCAGCAATCGAGTTGCAGAAATTCAAAGCCTCTGTTCCAATTCCCTGTGGAGGCATGTCTCATAAAATAGATAATCCTTCAGATGTCCTTTTCAGAGGTGCTGATGCCAGAGATCTTCGAGACAACAACTTGTGGTGGCAGGGTCTGGAGTTTTTACTTCGTGATATTCCCGATCCTGAAGAGTTTCCTTGTTCTAAGGATAAAACTTTTGAAAAAGAACTGTGACTGTTTCCTGAGCAGTGACCAATGACCCTGACATTCTTGATAAACTTTTGAATCTTGCAAACAATTACAGTAAGCTAATTACAATTTTAAGATTTTGTTGCAGGTTTCTTAAGACTTGTTTATATAAAAATATGGAAACAGGTTTCCTCACTGCTGCAGAACTGGACAATGCAGAGCAGCTGCTGACTAAGCGGGTACAGTCTACAACTTTCACAAAGGAGAAAACTGCTCTTCAAGATGTTACGGGTGTTTCAGTTTCCAGGACATTAAAATCTCCAGATCCTTTCTTAGACAGTAATTCAATTTTAAGAGTTGGGGTCGTTTAAAAAATGTTAATTTAGAATATGATTATAAACATGAAATAATCTTACCTAACGGTCATAAGATAACAAAAATTATATTTGAATTCTAATACAAAAAGTATTTGCATGTAGGTTCCCGCATCAGGTTCGTTTAAATTATTGGCTTCTAAATGGTAAAAACACACCTCGTCTGATTATGCACAACTGCGTTATATGTTATAAAAATAAATCTGTAATAACAGATCAAATAATGGGTAACCTTCCAAAGGAAAGTGTTACACTCATTTCAGCATTTACAAATTGTGGTATTGGCTTCTGTGGCCCATTTCTTATTAAATTTAAAAATCAGAGAAAGGGCATGTATTCAAAAAATTATGTATCTATATTCAATTATCTATCAACTAAAGCCATACATTTAAAAATTGTTTCTGATGTATCGTTTGAAGCCTTTATTGCTTCTCTTAAAAGATCTATTTCCAAAATATGTGTTCTTTCTAATCAGGAAGACAATTATTAAACTATATTTTGTATGTATCAGTGATATACTTAAAATTTTTTTGTGTATTGTATTATATCATATTCAGTATTATATTGTATTTCAGTATGTTTATAATGATCACATAACTTATTAATCGTTCATTTTCTTATATTGTATTATGCATTTGGAAATATTAATAGTGTTATAATAATCATTTTATGGATATGAAGTATTGTAAATTGTATTATTGGAATTGGGCAATTTCAACGACCTCCGGTATGTTGGGGAAAACGCACTTTAAGCGCCACCTACAGCTCCAACAACTAATTAGCAAGCACGAGATAAAGATCTGAGTGAGAGAGGACGTCTGACTTGCATCACGGATTATAACAATGCAATCATGCAGCAGCCGCTCGTTTCAGCAGTGAATCGTTTTCGTCATAAAATACCACCCTCCCTAGCGGTGGTCAACTTGTGTATCTATATCTAGCCATCTACCCTTGCAGAGTGGTCAACCTAAACCATCTGCCCTTGCAAAGTGGTCAACCTAAACCATCTGCTCTTGCAAAGTGGTCAACCTAAACCATCTGCTCTTGCAGAGTGGTCAACCTAAACCATCTGCCCTTGCAGAGTGGTCAACCTAAACCACCCGCCTAAGCTATGGAACTATTCAACTCTCTCCCCTTGCAGAGTAGTTAATCTGTGTTTAACTACTCATACGCCCTTGCGGTTTGATCATCTCATATAGTGGATAAATATATCTATTTCTCCGAACCTGCGGAATGATCATAGTGTATTCACCCGCCCCATCGGTGACACAGTTGAAGTGAAGTTACCAAACCAACGGTAAAAATTTTTTTTGTGTTTACTATATGTTGAGTTGTAAATAAAGAGTTATTTTTATATCGACGACTTTTATATGTATAACACTCAATAAATAGTTTAATATTTAAAAATAAATCTCTAATTTTAAAATTCCGTGCGGCAGTATAAAAGGTTAAAGACCGTAACCTCTATCTCTCACTCCCCCCTGCAAATTATAACTTCTGAGAAACTAATGATGTAAAGATAACACAAAGAAAATCTCCGTGCAATTATGGAGTCTTAAAAAATATATATCTTCTGTTTTGCGGTTAAAACACAATTAAAACAAAAAAAAGCGTTCCTGGTGAGAAAAATTATTATCAGCAAAAAATTAGAGTTCGCATAACATCAGGAAATGTTTTTACAATCATATGTATCTGAAGCGGTTTCTAACTTTACAACCATTGAAAGAATAATTGTTTTTTTAATTAAATTTAAATACATCTCAAATTTAACTTTATTTCAATATCTTATTCAGAAGTCTTGTTTGAAGTTTTTAAATTATGTTTTTCAGCAGTTGATTTTAACAGTAATTAATGGTCACTGTATTTCCCTAAAATGTACAAATCATGAAAATTTGAGAAAAACAGTAATTGACAATTTTATGTAATTTGAATTATTTTCTTTGGTAAAATTTGCTTGTATCAATACAAACAAAAACAAGAAATGAGTAAGTAATTAAATTTACTTTTCAGAAAAAATGTTGACCTGAAAGATTTCTGTTCCAAAAAATGTCTGAATTTATCAGTGCCAATAAAATAATTTAAAAAAGGGGAGGGGAGAGTTATCTTAATTTTTTTACTAAAATTATCATTTTTAATATTTTTTGCATAAAACAAGTTAACAATTTCCTTATATAAATCATAATGAAATGTATAAAAGATATAAATTGGATTTAGTTTTTCTTCTTCTGATGAATATAATTTCATCTAGTAAGCAACTGTCCTTTCTTTCTTCTTGTGTTAAACTCCCACGGAATGACTTGACAGAACCACATATCACTCACTCTCAGAAGACCCTCCACCCCGCTGAGATAATATGCCCGGGTGGCCTCGGTAGCTTCCTTACTCCCCTAATTATCTAAATAAATATTTTTTTAATATACCACGTTTTTAAAACGGACTAAAAAGTATAAAATAATTTTTTATAGCCCCATACAGATTTATAACCCCATATAGATTTGAAACTAAAAACGTGGAGCGCATGCAATAGATAATTGATGCATAAATAGTTTATTTATGTCACTAACAATTTTATTCCAATGCAAATGATATCAATTGTTGTGTGAGTTTTCTCAATGACAGCTACTGACTACACCCCTTACTATTAAATATAGCATGCGCCCCACGTTTTTCGTTTTAAATCTGTATGGGGCGAGAAGAAATTATTTTATACTTTTTAGTCCGTTTTAAAAACGTGGTATATTTAATAAAAAATATTTAGATAATTATTTTCTGCTTTTCAGTCTTGTGTGTGTAAAATTTGCAATCGATTTTAAACAACTTGATGAGATTATGACAGAGACATGTGGCAGATTTCAGGTTTATTTCAGTTTCTCTTCACCTGAGCATAAATAGAAAATTATAGCTATCCACAAATAATATCAATCTGTTTAATTTTTATTTTCCTGAAAAATCAAGAGTCGTACGCAGAGACCTTCATGAAAACAACTAGCAACCCCGCAGCATTTTACTTTCCCCCCTTCTGGAATTTCACGGCAAACAAAACAAATGATTTTCAATCTGGTATAGCAACCCTCCCCTCTGAACTTCAATCCACTCCTCGCTGCGGAATTTCTTGGAATCCACTTCTACAAACTCAAGATTCCTTCTCCCCCAAGCGGTATACAAAGACGAAAACCCCTTTTCGACTCTTCATTCTTCATCCAAGCTATCGCTATTCATGAGTGACGCCTTGACAGCGTCATCTATCGAAGCTCTGGGACGGTACAACACAAAATATTAAATAAAAAATTATCAAACAGACGGAGAAGAAATCGAGTTAATATTGCATTGTCATCTAGTTCTGTGCTATGTTCAAAGTATCCAACTGATCGGAAAGTTAGTTTAAAATCGATTGCAAAATTTGTACCAGATATACAGACAGACAAAGTGGTAAAATACTCCCAACCGCCACAAAATGTCCGACCCCGCCCTCAGTCGACGCGGGCGCTTTGGGGCCCTGTAGGGCTCAGAAGGTTAAAGCAAAACAATTTCTTTGATTAAAGAAATTCTTTGTTAATTTTAGTCCATTTGTCTTTCCCAGTAGCACAACAATATTGTAAAATATTTTGAGTAATATTGAACAATATTGTGAATACCGAGGAATACCGAATGCTGTATCTAAATTTTTAAAAGTTTTGTTAACGTAGAATTGTGGTTTTTGCTAAATAATTCATATTATTTAAGATTTTATTAAAAAAAATTCAGTGGAACAATTTTTCATTGAAAAGCTGAATACTGTATAAACAATATTACAAATTCTGTATTCCCACAATGTTGATCAATGTAGTGATGACAATATTGAAAATTCTACGTTTAACAACGTTGATCAATGTAGTGTTGACAATATTGTAAATTCTACGTTTAACAACGTTGATAAATGTAGTGACGATAATATTATAAATTTTGCATTTAATACTATAACACAACTTTTTATTATTTCGGCTTTTTTACTTGAAGGGATCATACGACCTGTATACGTTTATATATATCTGGTTTTGATTCTTTGTCTCCGTTTTAAAAAACATCCGTTTTTTAATAAAATCTCCTAGACCATCATGCTTTTCATTAATTCAATAAATAAATGATAATTTGATAAAACTAACTAGGTATTTTTCTGAAAAATATTACTTTTGAAAAATGCTCTATCCAAACTTTTACTAAATGTAGAACTCGCACTTTAAAGAAAACTATCTATCACCTTTTTCTTAATGTTGAAATTTTAACTTTCATAAACAAAATTATTCCCTAAAAACAGTCAAAGCTTGCTGAAAAATAATAATTTTCCTTGTGTCCCATCCATATTTTTAAAAGTAATTACGTTTGAACCCTAATTTCATAATTTATTCCACTAGCAAAACGTAGTTAAGAGCAAAAATAGCTCTCTCTTTGATTTGAAACCATATTCTCAACTCAAAATTATAAAAAGTAGATTAAATCAACAAGACAATTCAAAATAAAATGTGGAGATGCATAATCTATGTTCTACATTCGAGGTCTCGTTGATTGAGTGGATAAGGCGACAGGTTAGGTAAGGGCTCATATGCGTAACAAATGGCGATTACAATACGGAGTGAAATGTCGGTATGGAATCAAACATTTTTTCAATCTGTAATAATTAATTAGGTTTAATATTAGGAACATTTATAATTTTGGGGAAATAATTAGTACGTTATTGAGACTAGGTGGAACTACATTCTATTATATTGCTTATTAATATTTTGATTATTAATAATTGCTTATTATATATTTTATTAAGATGCCTAAATAGATCCATTCCCTAAAAATTTCCTGATTTTACTAATGTTTTGTTTTTTCGAATATAGATGGCGCCATAGGACTAGTGTTTCTTTAAAAATTTGGTGATTTCTTTTTTAAAAGAAAGTTATCATGGGATTGTGAAAACGTGAGGACATTTTTTCCTCTTTTTTCTCAATTCTGGGCATGGGATAAGTTTATTTTTATGATGGCTACTTTTAAAAGCCAGATGGCTGATATTTTTAAATCAATCTTATTAGTGTTTTTTTGTGTTTGGTTTTCCTTTTTCTTTTGAAATAATGGTTTTTGATGTACAGATCTCCTTTGTCTTTTTTTTCGGTCTGAGAGAAGCTATATTTGGCGTAATGCATGCTTCTTACAGAAACATTTCCCAATTATTATTTTGAATCCAGTTCGAATTTAAAGCAATTGAAAAATTGGACTAGAATGGATTCCTTGTTTGTTTTTTTCGATTCCCTCTGAGTTTATCTTTGTTTTTCGGCTGTCTTTGAATGATATTGATCTACATTGTTCTTTGTTTTTTGTTTGCAGCTTTAATTGCGCGCGACTTAAACATTGTTTAAATTATTCTAAATTTTATTTTTTATAAAAAAATCTGTTGTTTCTGTTTAAAGTTTAATTTTACGAAATTTTATATTTTATTTTTAAATTTTTTTCTAATTTTTCCAGTTGATTGTTTTAAAATATTGCTAAATATTTATAAATATTGAAACTCAATATTAAGCAATATAGGAAAAAGTCTTGCATTTTACACTGTTTCAATATTGTGCACAATATTATACAATATTGAATTTTCGAATTTTACAATATTGAACATTATAGTGTGTGCTACTAGGGTTACACGCATCTCGTAACTGAGAAGCAATTTCCGTTTTTAAAAACTAAGAAATAAAATTTATGAAAGCAATCTAAAATAAAAGTCGTATGCAAACAAACAAAAAGGATATAGCAAACAGCATCAGTTTCATGTAGTTCATTTCCAATTGCCTGTTTAAAGATATAATTTACAGATAAATGTGGAAAAACATTAAAATTTTGTGTTTTCTGCTGTTCTTTTTTTAAATTCAAGTATCCTCTTAGAAAAAAATTATAACAATCACATAAGATCTGCAATACCTGCACCTTTCCAGTGCAAGTTTATGCAGGTTTTTCAAGAAAGAAATAATATTTTATCATTTATGACAAAAAGGATCCTATCGTAGATTATATTTTAAATGCACCTTTCAACAAGTCACAATATTATAAATTAAATGGATATGAAATAAAAACATGTAGGTTTCTTTGGTGCAAGATTTTCAAACCGGACAAGCCATACCAGGAAGAAAAGGTGAATAAATGCTCTAATATACCGAAAACTTGATTTGTTTTACAAAAATGCATCCTCATCAACAGAAAACTTAAATGAAAGGATAGCTAATAATAGTAAAAATGGGAGAGGGGAAGGGTAATTTGCCATGTATGATCTGAACAGCATGATATTTGCAGGTGAAAGAACTCCAGAATTTTACATTTGAATAAATGGAACAATAAAGACCCTTATTTAAATGATTAGTTAATTTATTGTCACCCAAGTGTTTGTTTTTATAAATTAAATATATTATCAACAGGATATTTTAAAAAATCTTCTAACCCTCCGACTGTGTAATTTCTATATCTATTATGTATCTATTTATATGCAACGTGTTCAACTACCATTGAGCCAAGCGAGTTGCTATTTATATGGAAAGTTTTATTTGTATAATATGATTCAACGATATAAAAGTACTAAGTTAGTACTACATTAGCCTGTGAAAATCGCTAGGATGCAGCAGAAAATAGACTTGCTTCCAGCCTGCGGAAATCGCGGGATACTCAGTCGGAGGTTTAATACACTGCATTTGGTAATATCTCAAAAGATGGAAGTAAATAAGAAAAATTGTTAAATTCAATTATGCAATGCATTCCCTTATATTTTTACTGAGTTATCTGGTTCAAAAAAATTTTTAAGCCATTTACAATCATTGCTCAGATTTGAACTCTATAATGACGAATAAGAATAGAACATACTTTAATTGGGTTACTTCCATGCCAATACAAAATTCCCAAAAGTGAGTCATTATGGGTGCATCACACCTGAAAATATAAGGAACAGGCCACATTTATTTACTGTCACGTACACACTTCTGTCTACAGCACACACTTCTAAGTGATTTGAGACAACTTTGTAATTTTTAACAACTTGGAAAAAATTCTCAAAATTTAATTTGAAAATTTTTCTGTTAGCTCCTTCAAAACCTCTGACAAGTGAGACACATGCATTGCACTATACATCGTATTTTTAAAATAATGTACTAAAATGGATAAATATATTGGATCTAAAAATTACACAGAATCCATAAAAATCTCAAAGTGTTCTTTGTGGACTCTGAGCTGAATCAAAATAAATGCAACGTCTAATTAGATAGTAGAGAAAATTCTGTTGTCAAGGGGTTGATAGAATGTGGATGCAATAGTAATCAATTTTTAAAATCTTTAGAAAAATATAAAATTTTATTTATGACCATTTTAATGTTTCAAAATTTACGTTGAAGTATTTTACTATGCCCTTAAGTAAACTGAAATTAAAGTTCCAGTGAAAAAATCCGGAAAGTGTGAATTAAATCTTGATAAATTTCATTAAGTAATCCTTGCATATTGGAAGCATATTAAATTTAGAGTAAATACATCTCAATACATCATGGTATTAATTTGAATAAGAATTATTTGCAATAACTTACCATGAATGTTCACAGTTACATCCCAACTGAAAAAAGATTAAACAACACATACATAAGCAAATTTAATTTTTAAAGAGTTTAATAATGGCATACTTTAAAGAAGCAATCAGATATTACAACAAGCAAATACTTCACTGAAACAATTATTTCTTTTTATTGTGCTTATTTAGAAATTTTAATTAATGAACAATATAATTATTTACTTTTACTTTAATTATTTCTGATAAAAAGCTGAAACTATTAAAATTTGGAAAGTTGAAATTTTGGAAATAACAGATAATTATAAAAAGAGTTATACTGCTCTTTACAGATGTTCAATTTACTGAATAACTAGTATCTCGTAGGAGAAAACTCAAAATTGCTTAAAATGAAATATGATCACATATTTTTCAATTTTATACTATTTAACCTTTTTAATTATGGCAAAATTACTAATATTTTTAATTAAAAAAAACCAAATATATTCCTAAAATGGAGATTTTGGCAGAGTAACAGCTCAGCCCTTTCTCACATTAATAAATCACAGGAAGAAAAGAACAGTTATCTATTTGACCATATGTGGGGTTAGCTATTTCTCCATTCTTTATTAGCAGTAAATTAATGGCAAACTAGTTCTGGGGGTAATGGGAATCATAATGTATTAGTGGTACAATGTCTGTACCACATTCATGCAGAAAGGGGGTATCTACTAGCAAAGCATCTATAGAACTTATAAGAAATTGATTAATCTTGTTTTCATGATTGAAATAAGTATTTAATTCATCATAAACTATTTCTGCTTCTTAATGGTCAGTATTGCACAAATACAAAATTCGAAGAAAACTGGGGATTTTAATTCAATTGAAACTGCCCACCAAAATTTAAGTTTAGTTGCTACCGTTAATGTCAATTGAAAATGCATGCAAACAAAATACTGACAAGAATAAACGTAACATAACACAAAAAAGTCAAATTCTGAAGTTATAGACACAGTCAAAATAAACTTTTTTAAGCTTATAGATTAAAAATTAATCTATGTGATAAAAATTAAATGCTAGTTTAAATAACTACTAATCTCATTAAGTTTCTATATTAATGAAGCAAGTTTATATATTCTCATGATTGCAAGAAGATCAATCAGTACATACCCGACCATTTTTGGATACTACAATATTGAATGACTTGTCCAACCAGAAATTGTAACCTTTTCCATGAAAAATAGCTTGCGAAAATTTGTTCAGCCTTGAAGGATCCTTCTATTAAGGACAGTCATATATATAAATTATGTTTTGGTTTCATATTTAAAAAAACATGAATAATTTATTGAAATATAGAATGAAAAAAAGTAAGGAAAAAAGAATTATTCCATTTTGAGAAGTTATGTTAAAAAAGAATAAGCACAATACTTCATCAGCTTAGGATTCAATGCAAATTTCCAACATTGGAAATTCATCAGGGTATATTTTATCATTGTCATATATTTTGAAGTTCGTTTGATTGCTGCTGAACAAGCCTTGATTTGCAAGCAATTTCAGTAATAAAATTAATTAAGCAAAAAGAAGCAAATGAACTAAATTAATAGTATAAATAAATTTAAATTAGTTGTGCTAAAATTATTTCCATATTAGATTAATATTTTACTGATGTTTTTAAAATTTTATTTCTGTTTGCCAATTAATTTGGTTTACTACTGCAAAATTTCTCACTACATTTAAAAGCCGGAGAAAATTTTAAAAAAAGCATGCTATAGTAATAATAATTTCATATTGAGTTTATCCTGCAGTACATAATAACCATATTAGCATATATAAGTGATTTCTACCTTTCAAAGTTAGTAGCTGACAGCAATATGTTAGTTACCGATAGCAAAATAACTATTAACAGTTTAAATAAGCAAAATGCTGTTTTCATAAAGCACAGTTTCAATGCGTTTGAGTGCAGCCCAAATAATCAAATCAACTAGTCTAAGTGATTCTCTACACATTAACAAAAAGAATATTATATTATTAAGAAATACTAAATAAATAATATTAAAAGGTTTGTAAAGGGAGTCTGCTAAAAAGACATTGAATTTTTGAGAACAGTTGAGAGATATTGAGTTTAAGAGAACACATTATTCAGTATTAAATAAAAAAAGAAAGAATACAAAAAAAAATTAAACTGCCTATTTTTCAGCTTAATAACTTGGAAAAGAAAGTTGTTTCATGCTATCTGTAAGTATTTCGCTAAGATTCAGAAATGTGAAGAGTTTACAAAGCTGAATATATTTGATATAAAATAATGGATAAATAAACAATGGATTATTAAAAAATTTAAGGCATTGAGGGAAGAAACAACATTCAGCATTTGAAGACAAAAACAATGTGTTTTCTGTTTTTTAAAAGAAAAAATAAATTGCAATGGAGTTTTAAATAGAATACTTACTGGATCAAAATCTAAATCTTCATCATACAGCACCAAGAAAAATGCAGCCTGAATAACAGAAGAATGTAAGATGTCATTTAAAAAGAGTAAATATTTAAAAAATTATTCTCAAAAATGATTTCAATTGTTTTTCAATTTAAATTAAAAATAAAAAAGGGTGAAATGAAGTACTTATACATCTTCTATAGCTTTAAGTGATGCCTTGTTTAATCCTTTAGAAAAATAGGTTGTTCTGGCATTTGCCCACACTGTTCTGGAATTCCAAGGAAAATAATTGTCATTATTAATCCAAGTATAAAATTATCCAAGAAAAAATGCTATTGAATTAGAATTAAACTATCCCTATCCAACACTCTAGAGGAAAAACAAATGACAATAAAAATGTTAGATCTCGGTCGTATGCATTTTTGAATAGAGGGAAACGAATGAAGCGAAAGGAAAAAACAGGCAAATAGTCTTTTGTATAATAATCCCACCATATGCCTTGAGCCTTATTAATTTCAAATTTGTAAGTGACACTGGATTACAAGTGATGCTAATAATTGTCATAAACATCCAAATGTCAATTTAATTAATGCATATAAAGTAAAGGAAAGGGTTTCTTAGGAGGGAAAAAATACCATTTTTACAAGATGTTTTTTCATTCTTATGACTATTTTTCTTCTGCAGTGTTCTGAATAGAGATATTTAACCTAATCTTCTGTACAATCAAAAAGTCAAGTCTAAACATTTTTATTCAGTTTGACTTAAAAAAGAAATTTGACTTTTAGAGTGAAAATTAGCAAGAAACTAAAAATGCATTCTTACACTTAATCAATAAGTTGAAAATAAATATCTGTTTGAATAAAATAAAAATAAACAGTTCAACACTTAAGTGATACAATTAAATATCCAATGTCAAATGATTTTAAACAATTTTCAACAGTTATTATAATTTTTGTCAGACTGTATTAAATACCTGTGATTAGCAGTAAGAGCTGCAAGGTGGTGTTCTCCTGACGCAGGCACACTTGAATCATCCAGAATTTGTTGAAGCTGCCTAAATAGCAGAAATACTAGTTTTAATACTAAAAATTATTGTGAAAAGTTTATATTAAATATGGCAATTAAATATTGTCTGCTTTTAGAGGCATTTAATGAATATAAAAAAAAATTATTAGATCATTTCAACTATGATTTTAAATCTCGTGCCTATATTAGATATCCAGATGTTAAAAAACAAATAAAAGAGTTGCAAACAGACTTTGTAATAGTCTATATAGAGAAAGTGCCCAGTAACTTTGCTATAATATGTAAATATTATCACAGAAAACTTCTTAATAAGCATATAATTAACAACGACATTTATAATGAGAAAAAATTATGTCACAGAGAAATTTCTCATAGAATTCAAGCCTTCCATAAAAAAACTGGAAATTCATTATATTAAAAAAGATTATCCTCACATCTTTCTAACTCCAAAAATTCACAAGAGTCCTCTTAAATTTAGAAGTGTTACCAATGGCTACAATACTTATAATACAAAATCTGCCAAACTCTTTCAAAAATACATACAGACACTCATAGAGAATTTTAATAAGCAAAGAGATACAATTATTGTCAATAATAGTGTAGAGTTATTAAATGTAATCTAAGAAGTAGACATATCTAGTGTACAAACTTTTGATTTCCAGGATTTATTTAATAGTATAGATATTGAAGATTTGATTGATACCCTAGTAAATATACATAAACATTTTGGTCTTAAAAAGATATTAGCATTAATAAATTTAAAAATCTTATTAATCTAGTACTAAAAGAAAATTATATCATTTTTGATAATAGGATTTTAAATAGAATTAAAGGATTACCTCAAGGAAGGTGCAGCTAGCAATATTTTAGCAAATATCACTACTATGAGAAGAATCTAATTAATAATAGCCATAGTATATTATTTCGTTATATAAATGATTTGATATTATTTAATAAAGAAATAGACCATAAGCCGCAAATTAACTTCTATCCTGACTATTTAAAACTGATGAAAACAAATGACAATGAATTAGCTCCAGAATTTCTACATCTAGAGAAAAAGATTATAGACAATAAAATAGTAACATATATCTTTGGTAAAAGAACTGCATTTAATTTTCAAGTTAATAAATTTCCTTTTTGGGATAGTAATCTTAGCATTTCAGTCTTCAAGAATTAAGTGAAAAAATACATAATTAGGAAAAATAATTTGGTAACAGACATTGATAATAGAATTAAGAACATAAAATATTTTTACATTTTGCATTGGTATATGGAATATCAAAAAGTTTTTTAAGAATTTATATAGATGAGAAATATTTAGGACACTTAGAATAAAACATTAATTTTGGTATTTAATAGAATATTTATAATGCTTTGCTTGTAGGTTTGTATTTTTTCTTATATTACTTGCATTGTGTAATTTTATTCAAATTGGTTATTGATTTATTAGTTTCAGAATTACTATATAGATGGCGGCAGGATTTGCAAATTTAAATATACCTTGAAACAATATGAGATTATTAATATTCAATTATTTTATTTTATAAAATTTAGATAATTAATTGTATTACATAATTTAACAGGTTTTGAGATTTTTAATATAGATATCATACTAATTCTTTACTATCAAAATTAATTATATTATTTGGTCAATTTATGTTGAATCATAGTTTGAGAAATCTAGTTTTGATAATCTATGAAGTCAAGCTATGTGGCGGTTTATATTAAAAATGTAGAATTCAGGTAAGGATGGGTAGAGACACTGATTCTATAATTCTTAAAAAATAATTATTGATATTTTATTGAATGATGTATATATTGTTTTTAGTGCAATATATTGTTATATTTGATATATTTAATTTTAGTACTTTCCAAATAGTGATGTTTTCTTGATAGGGTTAGTGTATGATTTTTAATTCTAAATTCTTTCAATTTAGGGTAAATTACCCTGTCTGTTTTTTCAACAACTTTAGTAACAGGGATGGTTTATACAGCAAAATTGATTTAACCTGGCTAAAGCTTGTCCACAGCCAAGCAACTAACTTAATTGTTGAAAACTCCATATACTTGGATTTCCCTTTTTCATAAGTTTTGATGGAAACAGAGTTCATTTACATGTTAACATCTAAATGTTTAAATTTACCTTTAGTTCTTAGTATCTATAGTATTTTCAGTTCTTTAGATTTTATTTTGGATTTGCTGTTTTGTTTAATTAATGATTTTTTAGTTTATGAATTGCATCTTGATAAGTCTTGCTTATATTGTTTCTGTATGTTCATATATAACAAGTTATATTTTGGTTTATATAAATATATATATGATTTTGTATAATCAAAATTGTTGTAAAAATCTTGTTGATCTCAAAATAACAAATAATTTAATATAAAGTAATACATCAACTTTTAATAAAATCAGTTGGGGAATCAGCAAATTTAATTTATTTTCATATGTAAAGAACCAAAAATAATTTATTTTTATATGCTTTGTAAAATATTCAGCACGGAAATCAGATCTTTTAATCTTTCTAATGAGAAACAGATTTTTTTTACTTGATTAGAAATATATTTAAAAAAATGTATCAAAAATTTAACGGTCTTAAAGTTCAACAATGCCTAAGCACAATAAATTATTGAAAAAAGTAAAACATTTTATGAAAAGGACCATTCTCTATCTGCAGTTTTACATTATTTTTTGTCATAAGTTATCTGAAAACTGAAAATATAAGGAAAATGAAAAATTTCTAAATTAATTTAAAATTTAATATCTCACCATTAGAAAAAAACACATAATTTGTTGACACTAGAACACTTTTACGGTACATATTGACGAATTTTAAGTTAATTCAGAACCGAAAGACAAAAGCATTATTTTTCTTATGAAAATATTCAATATTTTCAATATTTCTCTTTCTTTCTATTTCTTTCAGGGAACCCTGAAAGAAAAAAATCTCAAAATTAAAATCATGTTGAAGATGTATTTCCCCCAGTGTCATAAAATAATGATAATTTAGCATGAATTGAATAGATTTAATACTTAATTTTGATAGTAGAAGCCTGAAGAAAAAATATGTTACTCACAAACCAAATCTGTAGAGTCAAATTAAATACAATAAAATTTTAAATAAATTAAAATAAAAAATTAACTAAAAATTTTAAAATCCCTTTTATTGGTGTACTAAAAATTAGAATTTTTTACATTAAAAATTAAAAATATAATTTGAGTCCTTAATTTACAATTCATTAATCTAAACATTAACGGATCTTGAAAACAAATTTTCTCGAATTCATTACCAGGTTGTACCACTCGTAAGGATTCAAAATTTAAATAAATTAAGTTCTGAAGCTATTGATATAGTGTATTTTCATCGAGAATACATCAGAGAACAAAATTTCAAAACACCATCACATGAAGAAGTGAGTGGAAAATTGATTACAAAATTCCATCTTTATAAACCTGATAAATGCTAAATTAAAGCGTGTAAGAATGAAACCCTTTGTTGGCATACCAAAATTTCATTAAATAGTTATGCGTATAAAAGGAAAAATTCTTAATTTACCGTTCCTAAAAGAAATGGATTGAAATGGAATTTAATACAAGTGACAATTCTGTTGTAAAGTAAATCGTTTCTTGATTAAATGTGCAATCTCTTTTAAAATGTGTTTAATATTTTTGAAAATTGATTAATATTTTACCATAAGAACTGTAATTGAATCTAAAAGATATTTTTGCTTCAAGACAAAAAAATTAAATATTAAGCCTATAAATTATATTTAAAAAAACTGTAATTTATTTTCTCAAGCTTAGAAAATGCATCTTAGTTAGACATTTATACATGGCAAAGTTATATTTAGGGGCGATTCTACTTGAATAATAATCAAGAAATTTTAACACATATAAGCACAAAGACAAATTTATAAAATCTGATGCATCATTTGAATAAAAAATAAAATAAATAATTTCGAATTCAGTTCTTATTCTAATTTTCTTACGAACAAAACTGTATGTAAAAATAGTCTGAAGCACCAATTAATTTATAAGAAACACGCCAAAATATTCGTACACATATACTAATTAATTCAGATGATATTATTTTTTGTTCTATAAATATTGAAGAATTCCAAAAGATATGTCAACGCATATGAGACCAGAATCCACAGTTTAGAAAATATAAAAACCAGAATTGAATAGAATCAGAATTGTCAGAAATTCATATGTTTAAGTACATTGAACACTGAATGGTTTAAGTATGCTAAAACTGCTTAAAAAGTGTAAAAATATCTTACCATTGCAAATCTACTGGCTTTAACAGATGCCTTTTATTATAGAGCATTACTTTATAGTATCTTCCTCTATGATATACAACAATGTGTTGAGAGTCAGATAGATGCACAACGCGATCTGAAAACGAAAATCAGATATAAAAATAAAGTATGGAAAAAAAATGTCAAGAAAATTTAGAAAAATAAATAACCTTTTTTAACATCAGGAACCCGAGTGGTATTAAACATTCTTTCATATTGCCATGCACATAATGGAATGAAATTTTGAATTGTTACCTAAGTTAACAAAAGAAACATTAAAAATATATTAATGTACAACATAAAATATTATAAAATGACAGGAGAAACAAATTTTATATAACTATAAATTGACTAACCGGTTTCAAAGTTTGTGTATTGAGACGTTTTCGAAATATTAATGCAGCATAGATGAAATTGGCAGCTCTTGCTACTTGATTTGTTGTAGGAAGTGGCACGTAATCCTGAAAATAAGATAAAACAAATTTCTAAGGAATAACACCAGTTTTAAAAGCAGAAACGTGATGCATTTACTAATGAAAACAGCAGAAACGTAGAAAAATATTAAAAACTTTAGAGAATTTAAATAAATATGTAGTAACAAGAAATGTTCAAGTTTTATGACAGAAAACGTACCAAGCCATAGCAGTTACTGTTGACTAACAAGGGTGAGCGTCCACTTAAATATACATAATCCTCCCACCAATCAGTAACCTACAAGAAATGTGAATTCATTTCAAAACATAAGTTATGAAAAATAATGAAATTTCAGATTTTAATTTATTTTATCTGCTTAATATCATGCAATACTATCTTTAAAATTTATTTATGAGACAATGTAAAGTATTAACTTGAAAAGCGAAGGGCAATGTGATATCAAATAGCCTATCCTGTAATGTTATCAGAATAAAATCTAAATATTAAATAAAGAACAGTTAGAATATATTAGTTGATATTACGCAGCCCTCCTTTTCTCAAGAACACACAAAAAAGTGTTGCTTGTCATAAAGCTGGTGATGTAAATTAAGCAACAGAAAAAGCAAAATAAAATATAGAGAATTATATAATAAAGATAAATATTTGTTAACTCCAGCTTAAAAAAATAATTTTTGATATAAAAACATTTCGTGCTCCAGAAAGTATATTTAAACAGGTTGCAGACCGGCGTTGACCCCTTCAAAGCCGGTCTGCACCGAGGTCCTCAGCAAACACTGAACAGGTCAACATCCGTCCTTCTGGTACGTAAAATTTATTCTTACTTTGTTTTAATGTTATATCACATTGTACTTTTGGTTTTAATTTTTCAAAACTCCTCTCTCTGTTTTTGGTTTAACATTAGGGATGAAAATCAGTGTTTTAGACCTTTCGGTGTAACTGATTGCAAGAAAATGTCAAACTTATTATATTTTAGCAATTCATAATAACTTCATCGCCTGAAGAAACGTTATTGTGCTTTAATTGCGTTTTTCATTTTACTATTTATACTCTCTCTCTCTATATATATATACATATATCCATATAATATAATAAATGCGAAAGTGTGTCTGTCTATCTGTTTGTTATGCTTTCAAGGCAAAACTACCAAACCGATTCGGATGCTATTTTGTATTTATTATTCATTAATCCATATATTATGAGAATGGCGGAATATACGTCCGCATCGTATGCAAGTTTCAAGTCAAAAGCGAGTAGCAAATCTCTTGGCATTCTCTCATATAAGGGATTAACACATAGACACGTGATCAAAATCAAGGAAATATTAGCTATTTTTAGTAAATTACGTTGTTTTAGGGAAAAGTCTGTCGCTAAAAGGACGCCCAATTCGTGATTTATGTGTGCGCTTGAAAGCGATTAAAATATTCTTTTAGTAATAATGTTGTAAAGAGTTTATATTTAATTAAATTTATCTTGTCTTTTTATAATATTAATTATTAGAAGTTAAATTTTATGATCTTTTAAATTAATACAAAACTATAAACTTTTTAATTTTTCTACTAAATATACCTTCTTACTCTCAGTATTCAGATAACTAAAAAAAATTTTAAAAAACAATACTTCTTTTACTCATCACACTTACCTTTAGATTCACAGCATCTTAGATTTGAAATCAATTTTACATGTGCAAGGCAAGTTTAATAGCATTTGATCAAACAAATAATTAAATAATTAATTCCCTTCTAGTCACAATTTAGCATAACTTCAATTTAATTTCAATTCTTAATTAATCATTAGAATAATCACCAAACTCAACACCAAAACAATTCATAAAGATCTTTAGTTGCGTTGTGTCATATATTTATAAAAATTTTAGATGTTATATTTTTCATCTTTAACCCAGGTTACACCAAATAGTTACCTCCATCAGTGTCATAGTGGTGGCAAATAAATCAGAGACCAAATTACCTTAAACTAATGACATTTATTAACATCAAAATTAACCCTATCATTTTACAACATGATACTCATCTCTTATTTTGCCTTATAATCAATGTTAATACATAAAATAAATTCAAAATACAAACACCAAAACAAATACTAATAAAACACAATAAAAGGAAACTGATTCAATGTATCAGATATTATAGATATTATTCTTGCTTAGGGTCGACCTAGTTTAAACAAAAGGATTATATTCTTAAAATTCATTTGTGTTTAAAATTCAATCAATTTATACTGCATCTTTTACATTAAATATATATAACTTTATCTCATTAGCAACTGTTCATTACAAAAGAAATTTCAAATAATAGTGGCCACCAACATTCCATTTTTTTTTTAACTTTAAACATTTTATTAAGAGATTTTAGGCCTATCATTAATCTTCCTTCAAATCAAACTTCCTAGAACATACAATAACATACAACGAATAACAAATAGCAATCAACTAAAAATACTCAAAATGTAATTTAAATACAACAGCACATTTATGTTTTCTCATTTATTAATTTTCTTAATTTAGGTAACGATTTATAAGAAAGTTTTACACACATAATTCTCTAACAAATGAATCTTCTATTAAATACATGTCACACATATTTCAATTACTCAAGATTTTACAAGCCAATATATCTCAATAACATAGTGGCTGCCCTTACACCTACGCCTAAGACATTTTGTAAACAAATCATTTTTTTTATATAAGTCCTAAATTCAATTTAATATCATAATTCTTACGTTGATGTTCCGGATATGATACTTAATTTACAAGCTGCCAGATAATTTCAAATGTAATTTAACATATATACCAATAAATAAATGTTAATTTCATATCTTAATTATCTCACTATAATGCAATGATTTATAAGTAGGTTTTAAACACATTGTTCTTCATCAGGTTAATCGTCACATATATTCCAATTTCTTAAAATTTACATTAACAATATGTTCTATTCTACAAACGCTTATGTTTTCAAATTAATAAAAAAAAGAAGTTTAGAAACTTATTGCAAACCACATTTAAATTTTTAATCAAACTGCAATAATAACCAATTAATTTAAATATTTCATCAAGTCAAATCCACATGTAAAAATTTAATCTATATGGAGCTGAACTTGTTAGGTATTATAATCTATACATATGTATTTTATATATATATATATATATATATTTAGCACATCTTTAAATCCTACATGACTTAATATTATCATATATTGCTTGCATTTTTTTTATTAACTTATTTAAAATTGTACAAAGCAGCAACTGTAACATTATCATTAATCATGACTTATATATATCAAATTAACCTGCAACATTTGAACCCATTGATTATAATAAATGAATCTATATCAAATTAACCCTTCGATAGTTGCTCTTAATACCTCCAAATGCCATTTTTTTTATTTCGTTAATTTATCTATTATCAATTACTATCCCTTAAATCATAATATTGATTACCGTATTTATTTTTACAAAGGCAAGATAAAATTTTAAATGTAAAACACTTAACTGATCATATTCCAGGTCGGACATGGCGGTGCGCTGGATACCAACTTCCTTGGTAATGTCTGCGTAAGAAAAAAAATAAAGCACGGTATCTGTAGTTTCACAGGGGCTATTGATGAGTATGATTCTTCAACGGATTCTCAGTTTCATGACAGACCGGACATGGCGGAGCGCCAGTTCTATATTGTGGGTAGAATGAGGAAAACGGCTAAGGCACGGCACGATGAAGTATTAAAATTTACCAACTCCGGACGGTCCGAGGGAGGGTGCAGCAGGACCCACTTCATCCTTCCTTCCTTCATTTGGCTTCTGAGGTGTTTGTTTCGCAGGCATAGTGGTCGCATTGAATATCAAAATCTGCACGGCTTCCCTCATTAGAAATTGCCTTTTCTTTATTCCCCGCTTAACAAGCGTTGCAGCACAGAAGCCTCAGTATCCACCCGGGTTATCTGTTAAAAGCAAAATTTGCGTCTCCAGCCCGGCCCGACAACCATTCCTCCGCAAAAGCTCCGCACCCCGGCCGAGAGCCAACGGGCAGGGCCCTCTCTTCTTCCAAGCCAAAAAACCTCCCTCTCTGAGACCGCCGACAAACCAAAAAAAATTTTAGTTTGCGACCCCAAACGGGTGAAAAACACCACCAATTTCAGTTCAAAGGTCAACTCGAGGCTGGGAAAGCGGAATTTTTGCAATGCGCCCGCACAGAGAGTCAAAAGGGGTCTCTTGTTTCCAGAAAATTTCCCCACCGATGGGGTCAATAACTTGTAGAATCGTTGGTTCGTAAAAGAAAGATATTTTCCGTCAGGGAAACCCAAGTCTCGACTGAAGAGAGATTTAGTTAAGAAATACTTTGTTGCACAACTAATAATTCCCGAAACAAATAAAATATTACAATAATATTAATGGCTTATCGTTAGATTTTTGCTAAATAAAAAAACAATAATAACTTTTAAACAACAATTTAGTAAAACCAAGTCGAGAGAGAGAAAAAAATATATATCTAGAATTTAAATAATTCAAAAAAAATTCTTTTGTTGTAAAGTTAGTTAAATCACTAAAAGTCAAATAAAATATTTATTTGTTGAATTCTAAAATGGTGTGAAAATTAAATTGTATTGTTGTAAAGGTATTAAATTGTATTGTTTTGTGAGTTAAATCACTAAAAAGTCAATTAGGATAATTATTTGTTGAATTCTAAGTTGTAAAGTTTAGTTGAGTCACTGAATGTCAATTCGAATATTTAATTGTTAAATGCTAAAAAGGAGTGAAAGTTAAACTGTATTATCAAAGTTTAGTTCAAATTGAATTATGTAAAGCTTATTTGAAATTTTTTTTATTTATAAAATTCAAATTGACTGTTGGAATTCTAGAAGTCTGATACGCAGCCATGTTGTTATATAAATTAATTATTTCTCTTATATATATTTTTTTATTATTATTAGTTCTTCCTCTTATTTTTTCATTTTTATTCTTCCAAAATCAATTATCTTATTCTTTTATTATTCAAATAAATAAACAAAAAAATGTATTATTAAAGAAATTTTTTAATTCGGTTTAAGTAAAAGTTCAGTAAGGATTGGCCTCGAAACAAGAGTGCAATGAACCTTTGCAGCAGAATAGAATTCCCACATAAGCTATGCTTCGACTCCCACCTTGCGAAACTCAGAAAAACAAAGGAAAATGTACCCTCTCCCCCTTTAAAACTTCTGTGAATATAATTCGTGGGTGTCCTTATTAGAAGTTGTCGGTAAAATTCTGTTTCACACGCATTTTCTGCAGCTGCATTCAGTAGTTGAGAAACCTTTGACCTCTTTTTGGGGCTCTGTTTAATTCTGGGCTTCCAAACAAACTTGAGAGACATTCCTTCCCTTTGAGGTAAAAACACCGCGTTGAGAAAAATTCATATTGGAATCCTTTTCGTCTTTAATTCCTGACAGAATTATGGGATTTTCTACCCAAGATTGCAGTCTGGTGATCCCTTTTTCTAAAACTTATGACGCGAGGGAGCACATGTTATTTCTTCACCTTTGACATGGTGCTGCGCTTCGTGTGGGGATTTCTGGTTAACAGCTGTCAACACTTCAATAATCTTTTTTTTCCTCGATGAAGAAAGTTCGGAGACCACGTGGGATCTTGCTAAAGCATACCCTGGGAATTAACCGCGATTGGACGAAGGGGATTTGGGGGGCGTAAATTAATCTAAGGGGTTGCATGATTTTGTAAACTTTTAACCAATGAGGACTTAATAAGTTGGCTACTTGGCATAAATGCCATCGCCAAGAGCGAGTTTAAAAGGAGGTGTTTAAAATTTTAAAAAAAGATACTTGACTATACTGGACTTGACTAAACTAGACTTGACTTGAAGTGACTAGACTGAAGAAATTAAGGAAAGTGGTGAGAAAGCTGTGTGGGATGATTTTGTCGGTAGAGGAAGGAGAACGTCCTCTGAACTCCTTTAAAGGATTCTCCAGGAAATAGAGGCCAAAGTGACATCGGAGGAAATATTTTTAGGAGAACCCCTGCCTTCAACGGAAATAAAAAGGAGTGACTTGGCGTGCATACCGCTGATCATGAAGGGCAGTGCGGAGAAAATCTGCCGCTAACCGATTCAAAAGGGTTAAACAAGCGGCCAAAGTTTTTTTTCATTGTTTTCACCCCGTATTGATCCTGTTGGAGAACTGTAGATTTGAAGAAGGATAGGATGTCGTCACCATTTCATGCCCGAGAAAATTAAAAGGCCGATATATTATTTTCACCCCGTAATGATCCTGTTGGAAAACTGTAGATTTGGAGAAGAAAAAGATGTCGTCACCATTACATGCACGAGAAAATTAAAAGGCCGATATCGTATGTACCAGGCCAAAACTCCCGAGAAAATGCTTATAAAAACCGCAAGCAAAAATCTGTTTCCAGTTACACCTCCGAAGTCTTTTGCAAATCTTCGAGAACAATAGTCCCATGCAGTACTGAATTAACTCCCTTTTGCTGACGGTTGGTGCCCTAACAGGAATGATTCCTCCAGCTGCCATCCTAAAACCAAGATAAGTGCTCATATTCCTCTTTTTATATTTTGTAAAACTAATTTAAACTTAACAAACTGAAAAAAATGTTATGAAGTAAATTTTAAAACATCAAATAATTTGATTCGTGGGAAATGTAACGGTAAATTTTAAGCTTCAGATATTTAAATTGTAGCAATAGTAAATTTTAATTTAGACAACAAAATTTTTAATTTTAAGTAGAAAAGGAAAATTTAAGATATTCAAGAAATGTGATGAGGATGAGAATATTTAATTTAAAATAAATTATCTTATTGGATATTATGATGAAATAAGAATTAAAAGGTTATAGCCAACACTGTATATTATATGCTGTTTTGAATTTGTAATTATATTGATTGTCTAAGCAAATCCATAGAAGTTTTGTTATAATTTTCTTACATAGAACATCTAAGTTATTTATAAGGTGTTTTTCCCTTTTGAAATGATCTGACATCAGTAAATGTGCATCTTTGCTACAAATAAATCAATTGCATGATGTTTAAAAGTAGTGGTAACATTTGTTTCCATATGAACAATTTAGTTGTTAAAATGAAATGAGTTATATATGTTTGGTAAAATATATGTAATTGGCTGAGTAAGATTTTAACATTATAGGGAGATTTTTCTATTAATTTAAAATAACAATTAAAAATTTTAAATTAGAGATGGCCACTCATATAATCCTAGAATGATAAGTTTAATATTTAAAAATTTTGAATAGGCTGTAGGGTAGAATTTGGAATCATTAATGAACAAGTGATTAAAAGTCTGCTTGAAAAAGGGTCGACCCTAATGCTGATAACTTATTTTAAAGATTGTTATAGATGTCAAGGTTTAAGAATTCTTGTATGTGTGTCAATAATATATGTGTATTTATGTGCAAAAAGGTAACTTAATAAATTAATTAGGTTTAAAATTTGGCTTTGTTTTCCTTGTCAATATGTAAGCACTGAGAAAGAATTAAGAGTTATGGTTATTGCGGGTCTTAGATTTTTTTCTAAAATTTAACACAACGCATTGGGTTAATCACTTTTCTAATTTATATTTTTGTAATTGTGAATGTTATTAAAGGATATTTGAGATTTGAGATAGAAGTTAAGTTGAAAATGCATTTTATGCCAGCTGCTAAAATTTCATTAAGTGGTGATATTAAACGGTGGTTTGTGAATTTGTTTGATATTAATTAATGTTAGGGTTATGAGATTTTAAGATTACTGATTTGTATGATTTCATCATGGGGTTAAATAGCAGTAAATTTTGAACTAATTAAGCAACAGGTGTAGTAACATTCTAAACTACTGAAACTTCTAGTTTTTGTATGAGTAAATGATATAATAGAGATTCTTAAAATCCTTAATATAATGATTTGTTTAGTAATACTTGAATGCTCTTGAATCAATCAAAGGATCTCTAAAAATTTTTAATTTGGATGTGCTTATGCAATTTGAGGAATTGTGAAATACATTATTGAGATACTGTAGTGGAGTATATGATTTTGGATATAGAGTAGATGTAAACAAACAATCTATTGATTCTTCTAAAACAGTAAACAAAGGTCAAGATCAAAAAGAAATACTTCACAATAATAAATATGCCAAACGCGAGTTTTAATATACCTCCAGCGCGGGAAATAAAACGAAACTAGAGTTTAAGTAAAGTGATTTTGGAATACATTAAAATTGTATTAAGATTTTAAATCTATAGTATTAGAATTTGAAGCGAAATTAAGTGAGATTATTACAATTTCCCCCCTTCGCAAGATGCGTGTGTACGCCAGGGCCCTTGACACACACCCATATCTTACAGGGATGTCCAAATAGGAAATTAAAATTTAAAATAGAATTGTTATAAAATTTTCCATTCACTTTATCATAAACATGAAAATAATTTCCAATGAGGAGCCAATAAATGTGTAAGAATAGATATATAAAACAATAATTATGTGTATTAAACCATTTATGTAAAACATGAAGGAAACAAAAATAATACTTTAAATACAAAATTCTTGTAAAATAGATCTTCAGATTGCACAATTCTTTAGTATTGATGCCACTGTTGTGAAGATCTAGAGTACTGTCAATAGGAATGTTGAATACATTGTCTATCAAAAATTCACAATTTTTTAAATATCAATATCGTAATACTGAACACTAAAATAGGAAAATAAACAAGATTCAAAATATTGTTATATTATAAAACACGAACAATGAAACAAATTATATAAAAAGTGCAAGTTTGTTTGTGTACATAAGAAAATTTCTGTTCAGTATTATATTTCAGTACTTTAAAATTAGTGACTTTGGGTTTACAGAATCCAATTCAGCAAATAAGGACAGAGATAATAATTCAATTATCTCCCTACTTCCATCCAGGATTACTCATTCCTTTAAAGATGAAAACAGAGTACTCAAGATGAAACCAGGAAGAAAAGTGAACTCAGTAGAGAGGTTGACCCTGTCTCTCAAATCATAAGACTGCTTGTTCTATTTCTTATTGCGAAAACATTTCACAACATCGAGTAAAAACAAAAAACAATTAGAATGGAAACGGCGGGCAACCTGACAAAGGGAAGCAAAAAGAGGGATTCTTTTTTTTATGTATAGAGATACTTTTTATTTGTGACTCAATTTGATAATATTGTGACTCAATTTAATAATTTGATGATATATCGCATAAGAACGTAAAATCGTATTTAATTTTACTTAAATAAAGTTTTCATTAACTTTTGGGGCTTTTATAATTAGGCTTCCACTTCTGATATAACATATTTAAAAAAATAAACATCAGTAAATGTAGATTAGTTCAAAGTCACACCGTTGTCTAGCAATGAAGTATCTGTAAATATGGTTTATTTCAAAATCTTCAGGATGTAATCAATTACAAATCTGTTAAATTTTGAAAAATCACTAAAAGTTCATGGAAAAATAACATAGATATAAAATTTACCCTCCCAGCGTCAGGCCCGAGATATCTGCGTGAACTTTTTCCCTCTCATAACGGCAGACCCGAGACTGTCTCGGGAAAGAAAAGTTCATATAAGTGTCAGACCCCAG
Organism: Araneus ventricosus; assembly: GCA_013235015.1. NCBI lineage: Eukaryota > Metazoa > Arthropoda > Arachnida > Araneae > Araneidae > Araneus > Araneus ventricosus. Next base: position 69,067 of record BGPR01004863.1, read on the forward strand.
ATTTTCCTTCTACAAGTCTTTCTCTTTCCCACTGGTGTCACGCGGCGACATAAAGAGAGGGAGTGCCTGTGGTCGGGGGTGGCCAGTTTGAATAGATCACAGAGAAGAAGAATCAGAGCTCTCACTCCGCGATTTGTTCAGCGCCCCCACTCGCCATTCAGAGAAACAAGCCACTTTGGTTCCCGCCTTTTCAAATAGAATTCCGAAGCCGGCGCTATGTTTTGTAACGTTGTGTTGCGTGCGAAGACCCTTTTTATAAGAACAGGTAAGTTTAATTCGTGTTTCTCAACTTTTATGAAAGACGATTCGCGTTAATGAATTATTTGTAACATTATTTTCTCTTTAATAAATAAAATAATGAAGTTTTGTTTTCTTCATGAAACTGCGTTGACTTTTAAAATGCTCATCCATATGCTGACTATATATGAAATATACCTTAAAATTTTCTGTATTTTTAAAGATTTATTGCTGAATAATATAACCTGAGATTAAAAATAACCTCAAAAATACCAATCCTACTTTGACTATTATTGTCAAAATATTAATTGTCATCTGTTATAATAATTTCCAAGCTGTAATTCTATGGAATTTTACAATTATGAATATTGTTTTTATTTGTGTTCAAAGTTAGCAAAGCAATTTTGAGAAGTGTAGTAAGTATACTTAGTTATATCCTACACAAAGCTTTCTAAGTTAAAATTGATGTAATAATATATTTTTGATTATATTGCAGATATTAGGATGAAGTTTTCTAGCATTTTAGATTATTTTGATTTCGAGAAGTTGCTTTGTGATATTTAAGTTAAAAACTGTCTGTTGTGAAATGCAGTTAAATGAAAGAGCTGATTAAGAATCTGTAGTCTGGTTAATGTTTCCCGAATTTTATTATTACAATGTTATATTTGATTTATCATTACAAAATTGCACTAATTTGGTACTGGAAGTATGTGCGTATTATAAATAAACCAGTATCTTTATATATCATCTTATTCCTGCAAATTTAAATTTCATTTTATTTAGTTTTTTTTTCTAATTTTTATTAACATTTAATTATGTAGAGATTTTTCTGATCAAAATTAAACTTTTCATACTCATTTGTATAAATAAAATAAAGGAAGTTTACCTAGTAAGCATATTAGCTAAAATTTTATTTAGAATATTAATATATGTTGATTTGTTTGAATTATTACAACTTGACACAAGAAGTTAATTTGTCATGTATATGATTTGTTATTACATATAATACAATGTTACATTAATTTTTTAGCTACTATAAGTTTGTAGAATTTTATAAATAAATCACCATATATAACTTATTTCTGCGAATTTCAATTATATTTTCAGATGATTCTTCTGGTTTTTATCAATATTCATTTTTAATGTAGGGATTTTCCAGATAAAATTAAGCTTTTCATACTCTTTGTATAAATATAATAAAGGAAGTTTATATAAATAAGCATATTAACTGGTATTTTATTTAAAATATAAATTTTTTTATCTGTTTTAATTATCACAACTTGACACAAGAAAGTTAATTACTTTGTTTATAACTTAGAATTCTAATTATTAGTTCTTGATTATATACCCTCTTAAGTGAATATTTCATTCATATCAATAATGCATGTAAATTGAGTAGTGTTTTTATAAATAAAAATTTAAATATATAAATGGATTCTTGTAGACTTTGTTTGTCCTTTCAGGCACTTTGTGATTTTTGCAGCTTGCTGTTTCTGCAGAATTAACTGGATAGAGGAATAAAGCTTATCTAGATCATCATGATTTCCCTATTTTATTGTTCAGGGAACACATGCCAATGTGTTCATATTGCATTTGTATATATACACCGTGTAGTTCGCTTCATGACTCAAATCAACACAACCAACCTATATTTACTCTTCCATATATATTTTCAAAGTTTCTGTTTACATTAAATTTTGAATTATATATTATGAATAAACATTATATATAAGATATATATTTCTATTTCAGGTATATTATATTTCAGATAAGATTATAATGCATAAGATATTATACTTTAGTTTATTTTGCTTTAAAAAATTTTCTCTCGTGAATGTAAAAATTTACTCATAATTGATTCTAAATTTTAAATAATCATGCTTTTTTCTTTTTTAAAGAATATGGTTTCAGTATATCTGAATAGTGAAATGTATTTTTATAGTTAGTATTTTAATCTGTTTATAGTGTTAAGTATTTTTTTGATAATCACCTAGAACACGAAGAGAAAGGACAAGTTTTAAAAAATTCTTTTGTTTGAATAATAATTAATATCAGTATCAAAGTTATGAAAGATGTGAAATAAAAAAAAGTTGAAATATTTTTTGCCCATTTGTAATTTTTATGATACTTTCGAAGCCTGCAAATATTTTTTCAAACAAGAAAAATTCTGGCCATAATATATAATTAAAATATCACAATTAAACATTTTCCTATGCAGTGCAGAATGAGCAAAGTTTTTTGGGGGTTTTAACTCCTGGTAGAAGTACCCTAAGCGAAAAGGGTCATTCCATTATGCCCGGCTCTTGGGGGTTTTTTCATTACCCTTCCTTATATTGAATATTTTTATGCTATATATAATAAATCACTTTTCTGCATTAGAAATTGTGTACTCACAGTGTTTGTTAGAAATGTTAGGTAATTTATTATGCTTGTTCAATAAAAATGTGTGATATTATTTTGAGTTATTTACATTTATTATAACATTTTGTTGCAAAACCAAATAAAGATATTTCATTTATTTTCTGGTTTGAAAAAATTTGGAAAAATTAACTTCAGAAATTAATTTTCTGTATGTAAATTCTATCAATTTTTATATATTAAAAATTAATTTCTTGTTGAAGGCTTAATATATTCTGGAAGAGATGGTTTAATATTAATTTGATAAAAAAAGTAGTTACCTGGAGAGTTTAAAAAATCACATGAATTTTCTTTATGCATATTACATTCTATCAAGTTTTGTATCTTGATTAATAATGAATGTGAATTTAAAAATTTATTTATTGTTGAAGTTTTAATATATTCTGAAAGAGATAGTTTATTAACTTTATCAACAAAAATTAATTTCCCACAGTTTTTGAAAAAAATTATGATCTGAAAGAACTTTTCTCGATAAATAATAAATGAAATTTAATAATTTGAAAAATGTTTTATACTTCTTAAATTATACATCGATATGTTATAAATTTGGTACTCTACAAGAAACGAATAATTTTTTTTAATATTCCAGATTTATTTTTTATTTCTGTATTAAAGAATAGCTGAGTTTAGTGAGAAAAAATAAATGTCAAATTAATAATGTAACAAAAGAAGTTAGTTATTAAATTTTAGAATCTTCAAACACGAGTTAAAAATACAGAAAAAAAATTATTGTTTACATCGTCGTCATGACGATAGGGATTGGTTTCGTTTCTGTTCGCGTAAAAGTGACGTCACGGTGACGCATACCGGTTAGTTCCTTAAATGGCGAGTGGTGGCGTACTGTCTATGTGAAAGACAATGTTAGAAAAGTTGCCATTAGGGCCTATGGGAGTCAGACCTCTGATTCTTCTTCTCTGTGGAATAGATCTAGTCTTTTAAGTCGTATTGCGTTTAGCAGCGTAAAATCAGTGCCAGAAGTCTCGTGCATAAAATTCGCAGATCATTCTGACTTATTTTTTACAATTAGAGAGTAAATGTGTATCCAAAATTAGTGTCAAGTAACGGGCATAAAATTGAATGTCTATAAACCTTGATTATGAACATATATATTTTATTATGTTGAAAAAAGGTTTTTAATTTAAAACACAAATAAAAAAATATAAAATAAACAAATTAAAAGGTTGAAAATTTTCTCTTTTAAAGATTACTTTAATTTAAGGATCTTCGAGTTCAAATTGCTTTTAAAACTTAATTTTTGAATGTAAAATACTATACATATATACAATATTTACTTAACATATAAATACTTAATACTTTTAAATAAAAAAACTTTTTATTTGCTTTAATTTATTAGTGTATTTAAAAAAGATAATGGGCAAAATCTATGTAATCAACTTGTTGAACTGTTTCATTGTGAAACGATTAACATTGATTATATAAAATTGTATATTTTCTTAATGTAATAATTTCTTAAAATTGGGAATTTTAAGTTCATTGAGCATTGCATAACATTCTTACTTCGGCTAATTCCGGAATTGTGAAATCAAATAAGTTTCTTCCTTTTGTTTATGCGCACGAACAAAAGGACAGAAACAATTAATTGAATGGCAACGTAGCAAGTCAATTTATCCCATATAAACATTTTAATCGAAGTGCATAACCTAAAGGAGTCTATCATTTTTAGATTTCAAGAAAAGGAAATTTTTTCCATGGTCCTTCTCTACCCCCCCCCCCCCAATAGATTCCTAGATCCACACTTGGTCACAAATATTAATTCAAGAACATTTAAGGAAAAAAAAATCGTAATCATGCACATAAACTTCGTAAATCGTTATCTGCAAATCCGAAAGGTCGTATGAGATTCCTTATTTAAAATATTGTATTTCCAAATGTGGAAGAAACAAAATTATAACGTAGTGTTACTAATTGTGATTATTGTTTTAAACGCATTTCTTTAAGTACTACAAACCATTTGCACATTAAGTATTACAATAATTATTTTAATTAAGTTATTATTAATTTCTAAGATTTTTTCTCCACAGTAGCGCACCATTTAACGAATTCTCAGATCGACCCTTGATTACAAATACTAAATTATGAAAATTCAACAAAATATAAAATCGTAATCACATGCAGATATACACCATAGATCGTTTTCTCGAAATCCGATATGTCGTGAGAGATTCTCTATTTACAAAATTGTTTTTCTAAATGTTGAAGAAACAAATTATAACATGGTATTACTAATTTTGATTATTGTATTAAACACACGTTTTTAAGTACTTCAATGCATTTTAAATGCGCTGAATGAAAAATATGCATTTATTTTTGTTTCAAAAATTAAATTTGATCAATAATTTCATAGTTCGACGTCATAAAAATATTTTTCTAAAATATGTAGTGAGAAAACAATGAAACGTACACATTTAATTTGTAACAATAAGATTCATATAAAAAATTTTAAATATTTTCTTATAAGGTTTTTGTAGAAATTTAAGAAAAAATCTAAAATTTAAGAAAAAATCTAAAAATCTAATCCGATTTCCATTCTAACATGTTGCATTTTAAACTGCAAGACATTCCAAACTTTTCTGAGAATACTCAAAGAAGGGTCTTCTAACAAAGGATCCTGTCTCAAAGAATCGAGGTGAAAAGTCATATGTCTCTGCCGCCCGATAACAGATCTAATAGCCCCCCCTAAGGCGCAGAAATGACCGCAAAAGGGGTTGAAATCCTTTTGTTCAGAACCTGACAACTTGGAGAATAACCTTCTCTTTCAGCCTGACAATTTCGTTAAACGTAGCAATTTGAAAGTCTAACAGCTGGAGGGTTAAGATCATTGAAAAGGAAAAATTTTGAAATTTAGTTTGGTATAAAATTGTTTTTCCAGGTAAAATTTGCATCAAAGTTAATGAGGAAAAACTGTCTCGGATTTCTGAAATTTTTTTTATCAAATTAACTGACTGCTTAATTAACGCTTGTAATTTGAAAAGTTCACAGGTTAACATCTTCCGCTTGTGTTAAATAAGAAGTATGCAAAGTTTGGTTGAAATTTTTGGAATATTTAGGAGATGTGGAACACACCCGCATTCATGCATAATCACACACACTTACAATGATTTTTATTTATATTAAGGTATATATAGAATAGAGTGGAAAAGACCGGGTAGTGGGTTAAAACCGGGTGCTTTTTATTCTGACGCTAGGTTTTACCCCACTAGTAGGGTAAAACCTGGTAGTTTAATTTTTTGATAAAAAGAGTAATGAAAATGTGACTTTTCTGGAAAGATATATTGTGCCCCGATAATCAATGAATATTTCAAAAAATTTTACGTGCTCTATGTCGTATATTTAAGCTCCAACAAGTCCTTGAAAATTATCTACCCGCTTTTACCCCATATTTCTCTATTCGTTTTAGTGCATTTTGATAAAAGCACTAAAACATTTTTAATTCTGAAAGATTTTTTCAATGTGCAATTTAATGTGTTTTGATCATTTTACTGAATTTTTATACAAACGTTATTTAATGCTTTTCACATATTTTAATTTAATCCTTTTATGTCTTAATCTCTGTATCAGAGAGAAAATACCTTTTATTTTATTCTTTCCAAATCCACCTTCAAATGCGAGAAAATTTGGCATTCATCTAACCTTGCGACGGGGTGCAAAAAACTCATGCGTACGATAAAAAAATTACTTAGTAATGACAACGACTGATAAAAGGAGTTAAGCATTTGAATTGAAGAAAATGTATTTAACAAAATAGAAGACTTTTTAACCGTTATATGCAAGCATTTATTTATATACAACAAAATAAGATTATAAATGACAATGTTTTCTCATTGTTGCTTTAGAAACATGCTTTGAAAATGGAATGAATAAATTGAAATCTGCATTAAATTTTTTGGCACTGTTCAACGCTTTATAGGCTAAAGCACTTTCGGTTTGTACTTATAGCATCTTAATAATGCGAGTTCAGAACTCATGAATCAGAATTGACTTACATGCATACTTTAAAAATTAAAGTCAAGGAATTTTATAATAGATAAAATTTACTACCTAGCAGATAACCTAGTTTTCTATACACACAGGAAAGGCAGCTGTTTTAAAAATTGAGGCATTTAAATATAATAAAATTCCTTCTAGAAGATCACACAGCATCAAATAGAATACATAGAACATTGCCTACAAGTGTATATTCTTTAATATAAATAATTTACAAAAATAATAAATGTTTATTAAAAACAATTCTTTAAAAATGGTTCGGAAACATTCTTTCAAAACTAAGAATTGAAGTAAAATATTGAGTAATAACTTGAACTTTTGTAAACATTATTTTTTTATTATTATAGAAGGTTTAATTATGAAATGATTAGAATGAAAAAAAAACTTTAAAACACTGAAAAATAAAAAAATTCGAACTTGTTATTTGTAATCAGAATATGGAAAAACTATAAGTTGTAATTAATAAAAAGTCTTAAATTCAATATTTAAAAGATAATACGACAATACGTAACTTTTAGAGCAATTCACCCACTAAAATTACCTGCATGGCCATAGAATAACTTGACCCTCTAGCCGATAGGCTTTCAGATTGCTACGTTTAACGAAATAGTCAAGCTGAAAGAGAAGGTTTTTCTCCAAGTTGTCAGGTTTTGGACAAAAGGGTTCCAACCCCCTTTTGTGGTCATTTGCGCACCGTAGGGGGGGCGCTATTAGACCTGTTATAGGGAGGCAGTGATAGATGACTTCTGACCTCGATTCTTTGTGACAAGATCCTTTGTTAGAAGATCCTTCTTTGAGTATTCTCAGAAAAGTAGTTGGGAATGTCTTGCAATTTCAAATGCAACATGTTAAAATGGGAATAGGTGAAAGATTTTAGATTTTTGCTTAAATTTCTACTAGAATCTTACGAGAAAAAAATTAAATTTTTTTATATGAATCTTATTGTTACAAATTAAATATGTACGTTTTAATGTTTTCTCCTCACTACATATTTAAAAAAATATTTTTATCACTTCGAACTATGAAATTATTGACCGAATTTAATTCCTAACACTAAAAGAAATATATATTGTTCATTCAGCGCTTTACAAATGTATTGCAGTTCTTAAAATCGTGTGTTTAAGACAATAATCAAAATTAGTAATACCATATTATAATTTTGTTTCTTCATCATTTAGAAAAACAATTTTGTAAATAGGGAATCTCGCAGGACATTTCGGATTTCGAGATAACGATCTATGGTGTTTATCTGCATGTGATTACGAGTTTACATCTTGTTGAATTTTCATAAATTAGCATTTGTAACCACGAATGGATCTAAGAATTCGTTACATGGGGGGTTACTGTGGAAAAAAATATCTTAGAAATTCAGAATAACTTAATTAAAATAATTATTGTAATACTTAATGTGCAAATGCTTTGTAGTACTTAAAAATGTGTGTTTAAAACAATAATCACAATTAGTAACACTACGTTATAATTTTCTTTCTTCCTCATTTAGAGAAATAATTTTTTAAATAAGGAATCTCACTCGATTCGGATTTGGAGATAACGATTTACAGAGTTTATCTTCACGATTATGATTTTTTTGTTAAATTTTCTTAAATTAGTATTTGTGACCAAGGGTGGATCTAGGGATCTCTTAGTGATGGGGGGAGACTGGGAAAAAAATTTCTTTTTCAAAAATCTTAAAATGATGGACTCCTTTAGGTTTTGCACTTTTTTTATAATTTTTATATGGGATAAATTGAATTGCTGCGTTGTCATTCAATTAATTTCAACTGTCCTTTTGTTCGTGTTCATAAACAAAGGAAGAAACTTATTTGATTTCACAATTCCAGAAAAAAGCCCAAGTAAGAATCTTATGCAATGCTCAATAAACTTAAAATTCCCAATTAAAAGAAATTATTACGTAAAGAAAATATATGATTTTATAATCAATGTTAATCCTTTCAGAATAAAACAGTTCAAGAAGTTGATTGCATAGATTTTGTTCATTAACTTTTTTAATAAACTAATAAATGAAAGCAAATAAAATGTTTTTATTAAAAGGTATAAACGTACTCATAAGTTAAGTAAATCTTATATAAATGTATAGTATTTATATTCAAATATTAGGTTTCAAAAGCAATTTGAATTCAAATCACCTTAAATTAAAATAATCTTTAAATGAGAAAATTGTGAACTTTTTAATTTTTTAAAATTTTATATTCCATTTATTTGTGTTTTAAATTAAAAACATTTCTGTAGTTGGAGGCTAATAAAAATTTGTATATATGCATATTATAGGTTTATAGACATTCTAATTTATGACACTCATTTTGGATACACATTTACTCTCTAAATCTAAAAAATAACTCAGAATTATCTGCGAATTTTAAGCAGAGACTTCTGCCCCTGATTATACGCTGCTAAACGCAATACGACTTAAAAGACTCGATCTATTCATACTGACCCTCCCCTGACCACAGACACTCCCTCTCATTATGCCGCCGCGTGACACCTGGGGGAAGAGAAAAAGTTGTAGAAGGAAAATCTCGGGTCTGACACTTATATGGAACTTTTATTTCCCGAGACAGTCTCGGTTCTGTTGTTATGAGAGGAAATAAGTTCACGCAGATATCTCGGGCCTGACGCTAGGAGGGTTAAGAAACAGATTGGTTATGATATATCTGAGAACATTAAGCAGCACATAAAACCACCATGTGAATTACTCATTCAAACAGTGCTTCCCTTCGCACCGTTTTGAAATTTGCATTTTTGTAGCATGTTTGTTTGTTCTCTGCGTGTATTTTTAGAATTAAAAAAACTATTTATATCTTCTCGAATAAACGAGCTGATTTTGCAAAAAGACAGTTTAATACTGCGCACTGCTAAAAAAATCATTTATTGAACGTTGCAAATCATTTGAAACTTTTTGTTATTCTGCTCTATCAAAACGCTTCTGACTGAGGGCTTCACAGTGAAAATCCAGTTCTTACAAGTTCTTAGTTGCAAAACAACAATGCAAGCATTCTCAGCTGACAGTTTTATTACATTGAATAGAAAGGAATGAATGAGAGACTACTCGATAACGTGAGTCCAATACCCCAAATTCATATTATTATTCGACCTTCAAGGTTGGCGGTAGACAGACAAATTCGATATAACAGTGTAATTTTTCACTGAATGGAAATGGTCAATATACTTCAATTTTGAACAGTTCATAAAAGAAATTACAAAAAGAAAATCCTAATTACGAAAAATATGACTACCGAAATATCAAAGCTCTGCAAGAAAAATACATCATAAACCCTATTGATAAAGCGACCGGCAGCTTTGAAATTATCTGCAAACAATTCTATCTCGAAATTTTAGACAAGGAATTAAAATCATCAGAAATTTACAGACTGAATAAATCACCATTAAAAAAATATTATCACCATTAAGAAAAAAATTTCAGCTCTTAACAAAAAATTAAATGCCATAATGCAAATAATAATCTACCATATAATGTTATATATCCAAAATTTCATAAACAGCCAATTAAATTCAGATATATCACCTGCGGCAATAACACCTACATGAACAAACCTGCAATCATTTTTTCAAAACATTTTAATATCATCCTCAATCATATTGAGCAAGAAAATTTTACATTCATTATCAAAAACAATAACAAAGTAATTGAATTCCTTGATAATAACAAAATTGATACAACAGATATAAAACAACTTTCCAAATTTTTTCACCAGTATTCCAATAAATAAATTGCAAGAGGAATTAAAGAACTATTTCAATGATGTTAAAAATTTTTTTAAAATCCCACTAACTTTCTGGGAAGACCTCATCAAATACTGCATATTCAATATTCAATAACTTTATCTTTAACGGAGAAAATATTTTACAACAAACTAAAGGCATCCCACAAGGAACAAATTTCTCATCTTTACTAGCCAACATCTTTCTTCATTTCTTCAAAAGGAATTTCGTTTTAAACCTCCACTTTGCCTTCCGATTTATTGACGATATAATAATTTTTAATTTTCAAGACTTCAGCTCTATTTGCAATACCATCTACCCAGAAGAACTCAAACTAATTAAAAACAGCAACAATCAATCTCCAGCGATCTTTCTTCATTTATGCTTAGATCACAAAAACGACTTAAAAATCGGCATTCACGACAAGAGAAACGAATTCAAATTTAACGTCAATAAACTTATTTTTTGGAACCCTAATATCTCAAATAAAATCTACGGAAACACAATTATCAATCAACTTATAAGAATCAACAAAATTTTCAATAGGACTAATTCTGCTAAAAAGCAAATCATGCACATAAGAAATAGCCTGAACATTAATAAAAATCCCTCTTCACTTTAGGAATCTCTGATCAATGGATTTAAGATGTAAGTAAAGGACTGCTTATCAGAGAGATGTCGACGCGAAGTATAATCTTCGCGGTAGGGTCACTCAAGTCGATAATGTCTGATATTTTATCTGGAAAACGCAACTTTTAGACATTTTTCACTGGTTTTTCATATTTTACTGATTTATTTCACTATTTATCTATGATTTCTATCATTATCGCAATTTCATTTAATCTTCATAGCTCCCAACATACTACAATTTCCAGGCAACAGCCAAATTCAAGCGCCAAACTTGTAATTCGATACCCTGTTATCACCCCTTCCACGCCAGTCTGTACCGTGACAATCCGCAAACATTGCCACATCAACATCGGTCCTTCTGGTACGTAGAATATATATTCGTACTTTGCTCTAATGTTATATCACATGGTACTTTTGTTTTTATTATTCAAAACACCTCTCTCTGGTTTTGGTTTGACATTAGAGATGAAAAGTTTTTTAGGCCTTACGGCGTAACTGATTGCAAGAAAATTTCAAACTTTTTATAAATTAGCAATTCACAATAACTTCATCCCCTGAAGAAACGTTATTGTGCTTTAATTATATATATATATATATAAACTACAGTCTTTCCATTTAATTTTCAACATTGATTCATTTTCATGACATATATATGTTACTGTGTAAGACCGATATCTGGCAAATGTCGATATTATACAGTGAATATCAGTTTCTCCGGTGGGTGAATGTTGATAATGTCCGGTGAATGTTTGTGGCATGTGTCGACAGTCTAAAATTTCGGTCTTCCACAGTAACATATATATCAAGAAATTAATGCTTTAATCGTAAAAATACTACTTCAAATGAAGTAAATATTAGGAAACGGATACTTTATGGTTAACATACATTCTAAAAAACTTCACTAATACGGTGAATGAGCCAATGCAGCAGTACAGCCGAAATGTGAGAAATATTAACAAAAGAAGACATTAAAACAATTTCAGTGAAATAAAGCAAAATAACAGAACGGAACATTACGGTAACGTCCGGGATGCGTCATCAGCAGGGAAATCCCGAACGAGCGTATACTTATTACCGGCGTTTTCTAAACACAAACTCTAGCAATAATGCTAAAAAGAGCTTGTTTCACTGGAACACCGAACAAAAAACAATATTTTGAAACAAAGAAATCTCAAGCAAAGAGTTCATGTCTAATTGAAATAAAATACTTGAAACCAAATTTCTAGACCTATAATATAAAACAAAAATAAAGATAAAGGTGTCAATACTCACCCAAAAGTCCACGAATGGGCAAACAATACAGTAGCGGGATTCTGTGCACAAGCACGCGGCACGCAAACACTGGAACGTTCAGAAGTGCTAATGTGTTCTAGGTTAAGATGGTTTACAGTTAGCGTCAAGAGTTTCGGTTAATATTTTACTAGGAGTGAAAAGTGAACTGTTTTGGAAACCTTTTACTGTCCGTGAAAAGTCTTAAGAAGCTTTTTAAGAGTTTCAGTATATAAAAAATAGACAATTAAATAATAATGAAATTCACTGTAAAATGCAATATATCAAAGGCAAATATACCAAAAGCATTTTTTTGAATATATAAACCTACAAAATGCTATGGAATAAAGGTAAATAAAGGGAATTTGAAATTTTATTGGAATTAAGATTGTTCTTAAACGTTCAATTTGTTTTTTCTTTGATTCTAAATTGTTACAAATAATTTTAATCTTTAGTAATTGATGAACTATTATGTTTTTATAGATCTTAAAAGAGATGTTAAAATTCCAAAAGTTAAACCTATTAACATTAAATTTAAATTCATTTATTTTGTCGTAAATGCTTAAGTTTAATTCGTTATGACAGTCAACATCTAAATCAAGAAAAAAGAGCTTTAATATTATTATCATTAGTTTTTGTTAATTTTAGTTCCTCAGGATAAATATTCCCACTAATTGTAGAAAAGTCTTTAAAATTAAAACTTTTGATTTCATCTACGTATCTGAAAGCTGATTTTAAACTTAAAATAGATTTGCAATCTTTATCTTTTTCGTAAAAATGAAGAAATAGATTTGCAATTAAAGAAGGAAAACAAGATCCCTGTGTAATTCCTTTAATCTGTATGAAAATATTTTCGCCATTCGAGATGAAATTATTGAAGACGCTTAAATTAATTATGTCTAACCAATAAGCTTCTGTGTAGTCTAACAATTTTTTTAAGTCATAATAATATTGCATTAACACCTCTTTTAATTTATTAAGTGGGATGCTAGTGAACATGTCCTGAAAGTCATATGTATCGATATCAGTTATTTCATTGTTTGTTGTAAAATCAAGTACTCTAATATTATTTTTAATTATCAAAGTAAAATTTTCTTTTTCTATAAAACTATATATATTATAAAACTATATATAGTATAGTATTTAAGTACTTAGAGAATATTTCTCCAACTTCTTCCATGCAGGCATTTTTTCCTCAAGTGATATATCTGAACTTAATAGGTTGTTTGTGGAATTTTGGATAGGTTGTAATATATGAAAGTGTCATATTATTGTTTATGCAATTAATTCTTTGATTTAAAGCACGAATTTTTTTCTGTACAGTGGTGCTATTAGATTTATATACTTTGAATGTTTCAGAGGTTTTTAGTTCCTTATCCAAGAGTTCTAGATAGAATTTATTGCATATAATAGAGAAATTGCCTGAAGATTTTTGATTGGAGTTAAAATGAAAGGTTTTTGCAGTTCTTTGATTTTTTTCTTTTATTGTTTTTAAGGAATAATAACTGTTATTTTTATAGTAATTATAGAACTTGTTATTGATAAAGTCTTTAAATTTGAAATAATAACGCTATTTCCAGTCAATGAAAAAACAAAGAGGAATAGCGAAATTGTTTGAAATTTTTAAACAAAAACAATCAATATTTTTAAGAAGGCTTGTTAATATCTGTTCTTTTGTAATTCAATATCTTTAAATATATTTAAATTACCGGTAATAATGTGTTTATGGTAGGGATCTACGAAACTCCTATTTTTCTCCTCATTGCATATACAATGAGCAGACCCTCGATTGCTATCAATGTTTCTACAAAAGAAATTATAATTAAAACCCTACGATCAAGAGAAATGTCATATTTGAAGGATTTGCAAAGCTTGAAGGGTTTCAGGGGGACCGTATCAAGCGTTTCTTCAAAAATTTGGTTGAAATTAAGAGCATCAAAAATAGGATTTTTAAAGTCTATTGTCATTTTTTAGCTTTTTTTATTTTTAACAATCCTCTGAATTCTAGCTTTGTAAATATCATTAATAAGAATAAGGAAATGCTGATTTTTAGTACAGTGTTTATCTATTGATTTTTAAAAATATCACAATATTTTTCTTTTATGGAAAATATGATTTTTTACAGGCTTATAGTTGAAGTTTGTATTAAAATCTTCCTCCAATTTCTGTATATTATTCTGTCATATCCATATGAAGCAGTTTCTTTAAATCCTCTTCAGCCAAATTACTCATTTTATTATTTCTTTTATTTATTCCGCTTCCTCGACAACCTCTATTTCTATTGCTTTGAGTATTAATTAATTGTGGAGTGTTGCAGTTATTCTGATTAATCATTTTGTTTCGGAAAATGTTATTCAGACCATATGGTGCAATGGTTTTCAATTTCAACATATAAAAGTTTTCTTTCTGCAATCTAAATTTTACGTCAGGAATAACATCAAGAATATATACAGAAATCCTATTGAAATCATGTTTCTTAAAATGATTAAACTCAATTTTGAACTTTTCTTTATCATTGTAATTTTTAATGTGAGATCGATGAACATTTAATCTAATATTTAAAGCGTTACTAGTTTGTCCTATATATATCCAATACAACAAATACCACATTTAAGAAAGTATATAAAGTTGTTGCTTTACAACCGAGTAAAGCCGATTTATCCGAGGAAATACATCTATCATCAAACAGAGGGCATGTCTTGCATTTAGAATTCTCACATCTCCTAATATTTGTCCGAAAGCAGCATCAAAATCATTACTAGAAAACGTTTTTTGAAAATTGAAAGAGTTGTTGGGGTAGCATGATGACGATCCAAGGCACACACAGCTGCCAAGTACCGAGCACAGAGCACCCTGAGTCAAGCGAACCCTTTTTGCCAGTGACTAAGGAAACATTTTTGTTCATATCATAAAAAGAAGAGGACAAACCTAAAGGTTATGAATTTAACTAAAAGTTTTAAGCTCTAAAAGCAGCAAAACCAACATTTAGTTCAATAATATACAATCATAAACAAATTCAGAAACAAATAAGGAAACCAACGAAAAAACCAATATAAAAGACACCTCTTTATAAAAAGAGCACTAACCAATCAAGAAATTAATACTTTAATCGTAGAAATACTATTTCAAATGAAGCAAACATTAGGAAACGGATACTTTATGGTTAACATAAATTCTAAAAACTTCACTAATACGGTGAATGCGCCAATGCAGCAGTACAACCGAAAAGTGAGAAATATTAAGAAAAGAAAACATTAAAACCATTTCAGAAAAAAAACTCAAAATAACAGAAAGGAACATAACGAGAACGTCCGGAACGGGCCATCAACAGGGAAATCCCGAACGAGCGTATACTTATTATCGGTGTTTCCTAAACACAAACACTAGAAATAATGCTAAAAATAGTTTGTTTCCCCGGAACAACCAACAAAAAAGAATATTTTGAAACAAAGAAATATCAAGAAAGAGTTCATGTCTAATTGAAAAAAAGTTAGTTTTAAGTTTAAAATCAGCTTTTAGATACGTAGCTCAAATCATCAGATTTAATTTTAAAGACTTTTCTACAGTTAGTGGGAATATTTATCCTGAGGAACTAAAATTAACAAAAACTAATGATAATAATATTAAAACTATTTTTCATGATTTAGATGTTGACTGTCATAGCGAATTAAACTTAAGCATTTACGACAAAGAAATGAATTTAAATTTAATGTTAATAGGTTTAACTTTTCGAATTCTAATATCTCTTTTAAGATCTATAGAAACACGATAGTTCATCAATTACTAAAGATTAAAAATATTTGTAACTATTTAGAATCAAAGAAAAAACAAATTGAACTTTTTAAGAACAATCTTAATTCCAATAAAATTCCAAATTCTCTTTATTTACCTTTATTCCATAGCAATTTGTAGGTTTACATATTTAAAAAATGCCTTCGGTATATTTGCCTTTGATATATTGCATTTTACAGTTAATTTCATTAATATTTAGTTGTGTATTTTTTATATACTGAAACTCTTAAAAAATTTCTTAAGACTTTTCACTGACAGTAAAAGGTTTCCAAGACAAGACTTTTCTCTCCTAGTAAAATATTAACCGAAACTCGTGATGTTAACTGTAAACCATCTTAACCTAGAACACGTTAGCACTTCTGAACGTTCCGGCGTTTGCGTGCCGCGTGCTTGTGCGCAGAATCCCGCTACTGTATTGTTTGTCCATTTGTGGACTTTTAGGTGAGTATCGACACCTTTTTTTATTTATGTTTGACATTATTGATCTAAAAATTTGGTGTCATGTATTTTATTTCAATTAGACATGAACTTTTTACATTATGGGTTTGAAATTTGTTTCAAATATTTTATTTCAATTAGACATGAACTCTTTGCTTGATATTTCTTTGTTTCAAAATATTGTTTTTGTTCGGTGTTCCGGGGAAACAAACTCTATTTAGCATTATTGCTAGAGTTTGTGCTTAGAAAACAGCGATAATAAGTATACGCTCGTTCGGGATTTCCCTGCTTATGGCGCGTACCGGACATTAACGTTATGTTCCTTTTTGGTTTTTCTTTTCTGAAATGGTTTTAATGTTTTATTTTGTTTATATATATATATATATATATATATATATTCACAAGTAAAAGAACAAACACATCAAACATTCATTTCAAGAATTTCAATTGATTACAAATCTATTTTTAAATTAATCTCATAGTCAAAATTATTAAATTAATGCCGAAAGTACCTAAAGAAAGGTGTTTTGAACATATATTAATTCTGTTGTTATTAAGACTGAATTATTAATTGAAAAGGCAATCCGAAATACTGAGTTTTCAACAATTTAAGTGATCAGCTCGTATTTGGAAGAGCTTGTCATTTTAAAATCTTAATTTTATTTGCGCAAAACCATCAATGAGACGAGTTGTTGAAAATATAAAGGGTGTATTACCCTAAATACGCAATAGAAAGAAGGAAAAGAGTCTTAACCATAAATTACATACTATAAGAAAAATAGCTAACATTTATTTAACGAACATAAGATGTTGCACTTTATTCTAAATTGGACTTAATCAATTAATTCTACAGCTAAATAATAATGCATCTAAATAACTATATTAACATGGAATTAGTGAATGAAAGTGTGAGAAATAAATTTTACCGCCGTCAACAAATTCATCAGCTATAAGCCGATCTTAAAGATTCATTACATAGTCCGAATAAAAAATACCCATACTCTTAAAAATTAATAATAGGTCTTAAATTTTATTAAAATGTCATATATAATTTAAAATTCTAGAGAATAATTTACAAACCTAAAGTAATGTTTGGCCACAGTTGGCGATGGTTGATCGGACGCTTGGCGCAATTCCTTGCTAGTGTAGGTTTGCCTTTTGTAAACAAGTCAGTTTTGTGTGGCGACCTCGAGAAGCGAGGTGAGATGTTTAGGCTTAGTTGTGGTCGTTATTTTTGGAATAGCTCTGCTTTTAAAGTGCAACGTACCGCACTGTATCTTTTATTTGTGTTGTATGTCTTGTATGTGCGTACGTCTAAATAGAATTATTTTTCTAAAATCTGGTGTCTTCATTTCAAAAAGACAGCAACACGACACCTAATTTTTTAAAAACATACTAAATTTGTAAATAATTTTATGGAACAAATTTTAGAGAAACTATATTAAAAAATAGTGGCACTAATAGTAATACTGGAAATTGAATGATTTCAAACGAAATAGAATATACTAACTTAAATTGTAGACATAATCTCATCAGTAAAATTCATAGAAAGAAACTTGTAATAGAGAAACATAAAATTTTTTACCCAAATAAATATATGTTTATTCTAAGTAGCTTAAGTATATCCTATCAATATATGTAAATAAAAATGTTTTTGGGATTCTCTACAATATAGCACTCTTTAAAAAATGTTTAATGTTTTTAATTTTATTATTGTTATCTGTAACTAATCTATTATTTCTGAATATATAGTAAATTACCAAGTTTCTAAAAATAGGCTTGCTAAGATTACTATTCCAGGAAGGAAATTATTAATTTCAAAGTCAAATGCATTTCTTTTATCTTATATATTAGTCTTAATTTTTCCATCTAAAATTTTTTATTCTAAATTCAGAAATTCTGCTCTTAATTAATTATTATTAGTCTTAATTAGTTTTAAATAATCAGGATAAAGACTAATTTGTGGCTGTTGTCCTAGATCTTTATTAAATACAATAATATCATCAATAAATATAAAAATTAAATATGAATTATTAGTCATGAAGTCCTTCTCATAAAAATGTAGATATAAATTAACCAAAATATTACTAGCTGCTTTTTTTTGTATTGATGCATATTTAAATTCTTATTTAATCCAAATTTTTTATACATCTCCACAAGAGTGTAAGCCAAATAATCTATATCTATACTATTAAAAAGATCTTAGAAAACTCATCTTTGTATATTGAAGATATTAACGTCTCTCATTGCATTAACTATTTCAACACTATTATTAATAATTGTCATATTATTTTGTTTTCTCAAATTATCTAAATTTGCCTGCAGTTAGTTTAGAAGTAATTTGCCTGATTTAGTAATATAAGTATTGCAGCCGTTAGTGACACTTCTAAATTTGACAGGACTCTTGTGAATTTAGGAGTAAGAAAAATATGACGATATTTTAATTTTACACTTTGAATTCCTTGTTTCCTATGCAATGCTAATAATCTATTGGAAATTTCTCTTTTACACTGACTCGACTCAATATAATTCTGACTATTATAAATGCGTACATTAAGTAATTTTCAATAATAGTATTTACAAATAAGGGCAGAATTACTGGGCACTTTGTCAATATAAACCGTTATGAAATCTTTTTGAAGTTCTTTGATTTGTTTTAATATCTATAAATCTAATTTCCTTATGAGTTTTAAGTTAACTTAAAAAGGATCATATAAAATTTTTTGCTTATATTCGTTAAAAGCTTCTAATGGCAAATTATACTTAATTGCCATCTTTAAAATAAATTTTTCAAAATCTTTTCTTATTTGCATTTTAATACTACTATTACTGTTTGCAATTAACATTGTAATGTTTGGCTACCGCTGGCGATAATCGATGGGATTGCTATTGTGGTGTTGCTTTTTGTAAACGAGTCAGTTTTGGGTGGTGACCTCGAGAAGCGAGGTGAGATGTTTAAGATTAGTTATGGTCGTTATTTTTGGAATAGCTCCGACTTCTAAGTGCAAAGTACCGCACTGTATCTTTTATGTGTGTTGTCTGTCTTATATGGGCCTACATCCAAATAGAATTATTTTTCTAAAATCTGGTGTCTTCATTTCAAAAAGACAGCAACACCACAACACAATCTCTTTCGAGAACCAGAGCTTAGCGTTGACAGATTTGGTAAAGTAAAAGCGGATGGAAATTTGAAAATTTGCTTGTAAAAAATTATTTAAAACGTGAAGAAAGAAGGCATTATAACGTTCTTAACCCTCCCAGCGGCACTATGGAAATTTTGAAATGTTTGAAAAACGTCACCTTCGAAAACTCAGTTATACTTGCAAACGGCAGCAATTTTTAACAATGAACATTCCTTCCCCCTTCTGTGGTTGATCGCAAAAGAAAGATATGACAGTGATTTATACTACTGTGGGTTCTGAGGGCTTCGCTTTAAGGGGGAAGGAAACGGGTTGGAATGGGGGTGGAAAGCAGCCGGTTTTTCATTGAAGCTTCGAAAGTTCTTCGACAATGCTTCGAACAATATTACACTGTTGAAAATCTTTAAAAATTAGAAACTCTCTTTCCTTAAATTCTTTGTAGAAACGCATATTTTTTTGCGTGCCCATGATTTTAAAATTATTCATGGAATAATTAATTCAACACATTGTGTTGGAATATCCGTGTTCATACCAGAAATCTATCTTACTTACATATTTCAAGAAAATGTACTAATGGATCAAGTAACTCAAAATGACTGTCATGCAATAATTCTTTCAGTATTATCTAAAATAATCATTGTAATAACTGTGTTTTCATGTATAATATTTTTATTTTACTTGATATTTTCGTATTTAGCGTCAAAGTGTACAACTTCATTGTTTGTACATGCAATTATGATAATAGTTTCATTAGTTTGTCATTCAGTAGAAGTCTGATTATATAACATTGCATTAACTGCTAATTTCACGAAGTATTTCGTATCAGTATTGCATTCAGTTATATTAGCACATTATCTTTTTGTTTCTGGAATTTGCGGTAGATACTATTTTCATAATTATTAAATTTTGGCATTAATTTAAAATATATAAGTGTCTTAGCTCATTGCAGAATTATATTAAAGGCATTTTTCAAGTTTACATGTTTCAAGGAAATATACTCAACGTCTATGTACTCAAAGTTATTGTTGCAAAATAATCTTTTAATTCTGTTCTCTATTTAGCATCATAATATTACATTCAAAGTGTTTGAGTTACTTTAAAGCGTTTGTTAACTTGCATTTATATTTTCCTTTAATCTAAAACCTGTACTGTTTATCACGTTTTTTCTGACATGTTTTTAAATCTTTGTTAAAATCATTTCTTTATTAGCTACAATAATTTTAAAACTTTCATTGAAGAATTTAAATAAAAATTTTATTTTCACTTTGAATGTTTGAAAAGCATATAGACATATTTTTATATTATCCAGAAATAAGGTTGCTCGGTTGGAGTTTATTGGCGCTGAATTCTCATGGGACATATTGCGCCAAACACAAGTGTGCTATAATTCAAAGTGTCTTAAAAAGAAATAATGTGTTGGAATAATTTTTTTAAAGACTTTCTCTTTTATGCTATTGCATGTGCTGTGCTCTACCCTTTCTGTGAAAATTTTAGATGCTGTCGATTTCAAGTGCTCTTTCTCAACCGTGATTTGTCGGTATTACTACCACACAAACGGTATTCTGGGTATTCTTATATATTCAGAGATTTTTTTATGCTCCCTAATTCTCTTTGAAACAGAATTCGGAACATTCACCAAGCGATTTAAGCAATCTGGATTTCAGGGTGGTAAAATAAACTTTCAAAAAGTTAAAAGTATTTTTATGGTTTATAAGGATTTTATTAATTTAGCAATAAACTTTAAAATCTTCAATCCCAAAATTTGATAAGCGGCAACGTCTACGTTGAAAACTAATTTAAAAAATATTTTCTCTAATTAGGTTTGTAAAGATAAGAGTGCGCAAATCCTAGTATATGCAAATGTAAGATTAATTTTTGAATATTGTTACAGTTATGATTTCACTATCTAATGGATGTCTTCAAAATCACAATGCTATAAAAACAGTTATCGCATATTTTATAACATATTTTATCTTAATTTTACTACGTATTTATACAGTAATTCCCTTGAAGTAATTTTTATTTAGGTCATACAATAACTGTTAGCTTTTCTACTATAATCTGATGCCTTTACCATCTTCTGTCGCGTGATAAGAACGAATAAAATATATTTTCTTGCGCTACGTTAGTTTGAATAAAACAAACTAAACTAAACCATCGGAAAGCTACAAAACCTTTGTTTAGAAGTTGTAGCTTCTTTTATTTTTCTGTTACAGCATCATTTTATTAAACTGACACTCGTTTTGTTAATCTCTGCTTCTTCCACGACTTCATATAATAATAATCCACATACTAACTATTTAATTTCTAATTTTTCTGATTTAATTCTTAATTATAATGCAACTTTAAAAGTACGAGAGGCACAGTTTCTCGTTGTTAAAAACATGGTATAGTTTTAAAGGGGAAGTACCTAATAATTCTGTAAAATTCTAATGGTAAAATTCCGTAATGATAAATAGATCTAAAACCTGCTTTAGAAATAAAAACAGGTAATGATCTAGGAAACTTTAAATATTTTTGACAGCGGAAGGAAGTTTTTTATTTGTATTTCCGTATTTCTGAAGCGGAGTCTTGAAAATAATTTTTCTGTCATTCGCCATTTTATACTTTATAAAACAGTAACATAGCTGTTGAAAAAATATAGTACCCATCCTCACGTTATCTCCCGCCAATAAAAGCTAGACAGCTGCTATTACTATTTCAAAGAATTAGCAGAAAATTCCGATAAGCTGCATAAGAAAAACGTCTCCGTCTTGCACAGATGTCAAAAGGCTCACACACAAACTCACAATCCCTCTTCTTCCAAATGCGGGGTGACAAACACAATGGACAGGCCATCCCTCCAATTACTAGTATGTATGAGGTACTGAGGGAAAGGAAATTCCAATAGCCCGAGAATAGTCGGGCAGAAAAGTTGGCGAGTTATCTCGTAGACTGCCGCTTGAGATGCAAACAGTTCGCAAGATATTTCGTGTTTGTCGCTGAGTGGGTTATCCAAACTCTATGAAACGGTAAATATCGACATGACGATGAGATATCTGAAATAGAAACTGCTGACTAGTAAGGAATATTTGGAAGATGCACAGTTCGTTAAAGAGTGTTTGATCTCTACTGTGGAAAATAGACAGATAGAAGAAGAAAATCGAAAGATTCGGGAAGAAGAAACCCGGCGCAGTGTATTGGCTAGAATTCGAGCTATTCGAAATGACGAAAGCAGTAGTCCGCCACCTAGTGCGGCCAGCAACGGGGATGGCGATATTTCTCTGGATAAGCTCATTAAGGGAGTGGAAATTTTGACGATCCCAGTGCCAAGAAAAACAGAATCTTGGAATTTATTTTTCGACTCGTTGGAAGGAGCTTACAAGCACAAGAAAGTTCCTGAAGAATTCCAGGCAGAAATTTTATTGAAAATTCTTGGAGATAAAGCGTCAAATGTCCTTGTTTAAAATAAAGAAGGAGATTTAAAGGACTATTCTAAAGTGAAAGCTTTGATTTTACAAGAACTTGAACCAACACCTCAGGCGTGCTTGGAAATCTTTCGAAATCGAAGAGAAATTCAGGCGAAACTCATATCCAGTTTGTATCCAGATTCACTTCTACTTGTGAATATTATTCCAAATTACGCAAGTTTGATGATTATGAATACCTAAAGGATCTAATTATTTCCCATAAATTATTTCAAGCATTAGATAGCAACACCGCTTCCCACATATGTTTGAAGGAAGGTGAAAAATGGCTAAGGTCCCACGAATTAGCAAAAGAGTGCGACATTTACTTTGGAGCAAAACAGAAATCATTTGACGAACCCCAGAACGATTTGAGAAGAAATTTTTCTTCGGAAAAATACGTTCCCCCTCATCAGAGAAGAGAAATTTCAAGAAGGAATAATGGCATTCTAAAACGAAAGGAATGTTTCGTCTGTGGAAGCCTGTTGCATTTAACTAGAGAATGCCCGGATAAACGCAAAAGAAATGAATTTGTGCCGAAGCAGAACGATAAGAATATTCACAAGAATTCCAATAAGAACAGATCTGCAAATCAAGAAGCTGTGGTCGCCAAAGTTGATTCATCACATTTGCAATCAGAATCTGTTCAGAACCTTGTTACACCTTTAAAGACGATCAACATTTATATTCATTCTAAAGAAATCGAAGCAATTATTGATTCCGGAACGCAGATCTCAATCGTCCATTCGTCATTGATACCTGATTTACAGGATCAAGAAGGAAGTAAAATTTTACTAACTCCTGCCTTTGGTGGACTGATAGATGCGAAAATCTATTGAGTTTCCATTTATTACAAGAACAGTGGAAATAATTTATGAAACAACGTGGATACGCTAATAACAGTTACAGACAAGCTAAATGTGCCTTGTTTGATAACACCTGGAATTTATGAATTACTAGTTAATTCAGCGGATGAGACTCTCACTTATTTGATGACGAAATAAGCAACGAAAGGAAGGCGCTAACTTTGCATTCCGAGGTGAAACGGCGGGAAACGGAGTTTTCCCCTCAGAAGCCTTCATAAGACGCTGGAAAGGAGGAAAAATCGGATCATCCATTGGAAGTGAGGCGCAGTGATGTAAGCTCCTCATCTAGAACGAAGACGGGGAGTTCAAAAGCGCTGAGAAACGCCAATGACGTCACGAGTTCTACAGGAGCTACCAAGTTACGAGAGGAGAGTATTTGTTTATCGATGGTCTTCTTCATCATACATACAAGAAATTGGGACAGACCGTAACAAAACTCGTTCTTCCACAGAATAGACGACAACAAGTTTTGAAACTAGCTCATGAATTTATAGTTGGAGCGCGTATGGGCCTGAGAAAAACTAAAGAGAGGATTCGCTATTCTTTCAACTGGCCTGGGATTTCCACGATGTGGAAACATTTTGCAAAACATGCAAGGAATGTCAATTGAAAAGTCCTGAAAGGAAAACTGACAGAATTCCAATTACTCCTGTCTCTTGACCTGACTTACCTTTCCAGGTGGTAAACGTCGATATTATTGGACCTGTAGAGCCTCATTCTGCACGAAAATATAAATACGTACTGTGTCTGATGGGTCAGCATTCTCGCTGGCCCGAAGCAGTTCCATTGAGGTGTTTAATAGCAAAATCAACCTATGATGCTTTACTTGAGACATTCATGAGAACTGGGATACCGAATGTTATCGCCAGTAACCAAGGGAATAACTTTATCTCTAAGCTTACTCAAGAATTTCACAAGAGGTTAGGATCCAGTCTAAACTTTTCTTGCCCTGGATACTCAGTTAGTAACGGTTTAGTTGAAATATGCCACAAAGTCCTGAAACAAATGCTTCATCACGTGATAAGAACTGCCCCTTCGAATTCGGATAAACACATCCCATATCTTCTATTTGTATACCGTGAAGTTCCAAACTGTCCCACTGCGGTATCACCATTCCAACTGATGCACGGCAGACAAGCAAGAGTGCCGTTGGTAGTATTAAAATCATCATGGTCTGGAGAGGTCCCTTCACCAACAAACATCAGTCAGTCTGCAGTGGATTACCTACAAGAGCTAAAATTAAAAATGGAGCAGGATGCTGAACAAGTGAAAATATTTGCCGAGAGAAAACAACAGTCTTATGCGGATTATTTCAACAAGAACACTACATCTAAAAGTTTCAGGCCTGGCGATCAAATATATTTACTTATCCCAGACTCGAGCATTAAGTTGTATGCTCGCTGGAAAGGTCCCGGTGAAATTATCAAACACATTCCACCCCACTCCTACTTAGTTAAATTATCTGATGGAAAAAAACAGATTCATGGGAATAAAATCCGGAAATTCCAGATGAGAGTCAATACAATTGGAGTCATTTTTGAGAACGAAGAGGAATTTGGAGAAATAACAGTGCCAGAAAAATATTATTTATTACCTTCACAGAAACTGTAAATGGATGGTGAAGTAGACTTGGATAATTTGAATGAGTTGCAGAAAGAAAAAATAAAACAGCTCCTTAGAGAACATCAAGAACTATTCACCGGCAAGCTGAAAAAAGCCAAAGTCGAAGGACATAAAATTCAGTTGATACCTAACATGGAGAGAAAGCAGCTCTGCATATATCGAATTACAGAAGCTTTAAAGGTAAAAGTGGATGGACAGATAGGAGTGCTATTAAATGCAGGATTAATAGAAGAGAGAGATTCAGACACAGCTCATCCAGTAGTATGTGTTTACAGGAAAGATGGGAATGTTCGACAATGCGCAGACTACCAAACTTTGAATGCCGTCAGAAAACCAGATGATTTTCCATGGAGATTGCTGTTGACTTAATATATAATATAGGAAAAGCTAACATAATAACAACCTTGGACTTTCTGAAAGGATATTCGGGAATTCCGATGGAAGAACAGAGCAAAGATTAAACTTCATTTAAAACTCACAGATCCCAATACCAGCATAATGTTTTATCTTTAGGACTCAAAAATGTCGCAGCGACATTTCAGAGAGTTATGAAAAAAACTCTAAAGGAATTCAGTGAATTTGCAAGGGCCTACATTGATGACATAGCAATCTGTACAGCTGACGTCGGAACTCATCTGAAACACCTAGACTCAGTGCTTACGAAGTTAGATGAGCTTGAATTCACTATAAATACCAAAAATTGCTCTTTCACAAAAAAAACAGATTAAATATCTTGGGCATATAATTGACTCAAGGAAACATCTACCTGATCCAGATAAAGTTAAATTTTTACGTGAATTGGAAGCTCCTCAAACAAAGATCCAGATAAGGAGTTTGCTTGGATTGATGAATTACTATCGTGATTATATTCCAAAATATGCTGACATAGCTCACCCACTAACTGAGCTAACAAAGAAAAGATGATCTGTCAAAACCCCAGAATTGTATACTCCAACGATAGTAAAACCTTTCATCATTCATTCTGATGCTTCTCAAATAAGCATAGGAGCCTGCCTTTCTCAAGAATGTGATGGCAAACAATATCCTATTTGTTATGCAAGCCAGAACACTGTCTTCACCCCTATGTGTTCCATTAGCCTATAGCTAACACTGTTCGCAGAAAGTATTGGGATTTTTCTAATTATTTTATGGTTAGTATGGATAGTTAGTACGGATTTCACCTTCCCTGAAGACGTATCCGTTCTTTTTTACTGAAATACTTACCATCCATTTATCTCAACATTGAAATTTAATATATGTATATATATAGATATCAAAATAAAAGCACATATTAATATCATAAGCGTGCTTCGCTTCCTGACGAGTGGCTCGCTATGATATTTTTCAATTTATTATGGTTTTGGTCTATTGTTTGCCATTGTGTCTTGGTTGTTTTGAGTTTTTGTCTTTTGTTTCTTGTTTGTTTTTATATATGTATATGTATATACTCAAAACAACCAAAACACAATGACAAAAAATAGACAAAAACCATAATAAATTGAAAAATATCATAGAGAGCCACTCGTCAGGAAGCGAAGCACGCTTATGATATTAATATATGCTTTTTTCTGCTAACGACATACGAAACCCGTTAAAATATGCCGCCATCCCTTCAAAAAGCACAAGACAATTAAAAATGGAAAAATTCTGGAATAAAAGACAAATACATTGAAGATGATTTAAAAAAAATATCAATATCATGAAAGTCAAAAAATGTTAAAATAAAATGGAGAGACTGTAGTAAATCGGTAAAAGCGTATAGATGCTCATCAGGGTAAGTAAAATCTATACGAACCATTAAAAAATTAGTGAAATAATAATGTTTTCTGCGAACAGTGTTGGCATATAGCTAAAAAACACTGTCCTTTACCCCGAACATTATGATAAACCAAGAATTTGAATGAAATACAAATAAAAGAAGTGAAATTACGAACCTAAAACTGAGAGATGCTACCAACGGGAGACGTGAAAAAGGGAGTAACTGAGCGCGTCATGTAGGGACCGGATGTTTACCAAAATATCAATTTACTTCTGAGGTTGGGGGAGTTTCGATGAAGATTAGGAAATCGATGGAAAAAAAGGATGAAAGCGAACTACATTGAGGAAACGATGAAGATTAAAGAAATGATGAAAAAAGGAAAGGAGTGTATTTAAAAATTAATGTGTAATATAATTATGTGTATAATAATGTGTAAAGTTTTTTTCTTGACATTTTGTTTTATGAATGTTTATTTTGTATATGTTGCTTTTACATTTCTGCTATGTTTGTTTCGTATTTGTTAT
Source organism: Araneus ventricosus (assembly GCA_013235015.1). Taxonomy (NCBI): domain Eukaryota; kingdom Metazoa; phylum Arthropoda; class Arachnida; order Araneae; family Araneidae; genus Araneus; species Araneus ventricosus. The sequence continues at coordinate 96,955 of BGPR01004863.1, forward strand.
ATATATATATATACAACTTTAGAAAAACTGATGAGACAAGATACAAGGTTCTAAAAACACAGATAGAGGATCTGCAGAGGGAATTTGTTATAATTTATACTGACAAAGTACCTAACAATTATGCTATCATATGTAAGTATTATTATTGTAAGATACTAAAAGAACATATTTTTAATACTGATGCGTATATTGAAACTAAATTTAGCATTCAAGAAATAGACGATAGAATTAAAGCTTTTCATAAGAAATTAAATATTTATTATGAGAAAGTGATCTATCCACATATTTTTCTTACCAAATTCATAATAATTCTTAATATAAAAAAATTTCATAAAAATCCTATCAAATTTAGAAGTGTAACGAATGGTAGTTATAGCTATATAAAGAAATTTTTTTAAATTATTACAAAAATATCTGCAAGAGATTATTAAAAATTAAAAGAACATAATAATACAGTGAATATTACCAATAGCAAAGAAATTATAAAGAATTTTAAAGGTATTAATGTTTATTCTGTGTATACTTTTGGTTTTCAAGATTTATTTAGTAGTATAGATATAAAAGATTTCATGAAAATTTTATTACAGATTTATGAATATTTTAGCATATATAAAATGATTAATATTTAAATATATTAAACATTAATAGAAGTTATATTAAAAGAAAAAATATATAAGGTTTGACAATAAATTATACCAACAAATTAAAGATATTCCACAAGGTGGACCAGCAAGTAATGCTCTAGCTAATTTATATTTACACTATTATGAAAAAGAAATGAATATCAATAATTCATATATCATGTATAGGTATATTGATTATTTATTAATCTGTTCAAAAGAAGAAGAATACACACCACTTATTGACTTTTATCCAGAGTATTTAATTTTACTTAAAACTACTGAAGGTTTTTCTTCTGCAGATTTTCTAAATCTTGAAATCAAAATAGTTGATAATAAATTAAGTACTGAGATTTATGATAAAAGAAACACTTTTCAGTTTAATATAAATAGGCTACCATTTTCGAATAGCAATATAAGTATCAGATTTATAGAAACATCAGCCTGAATTATATCCATAGAAGCACTATTTTAATCACAGACAGTAAAAAACAGAGATCATATATCGATGCATTTATTGAAAATGCTTTGATATATGGATTTCCCATTAATTTCATGCTTGCTTATATTAACAAAAAAATTTTAACAACTTTAAATTAATTGTCTCTTAAATTAATAGTCTCTTAGGATTAATTATTTTGAAATAATCATATTTATGGAATTCATTTAGATTTTAGTACATCACTTCATAAGTAGATGGCGCCACTATTTTTAGAAATAATTTGAAACTTATGATTTTAAGAATTGCATTATATTAATTAAAGTACATTCTCATGCTAAAATAAGTTACTATAATGAATTTTTAAAATTAAATTTATAGTTTAATTCATTAATGATGTTTTAGTATATATACTTATAAAAGGCAATGTTTGTGTGTGTGTTTTTCTGCGATGTCCAGACTTATCTATCGCACTTACAGCCATGAAATTTGGCACACAGGTAGTCATAATGGTGACTGAATGCACCTCGAAGCCGAAATTTTAAAATTTAATCTAGAAATTTTTTTATTTAATGTTTTGTGTTGTTTTGGTTGATTTTTCGCACTAATTTCCCAATAGAATGGTTTCAAATAATTGTAAGACAAAACTAGATACACCATCGGAAAACGCACGCGATTTCCTTTCTAATTAAGTTAGTTTTGAAAATACCCAGCTTTGGCATCGAAATGTTACTTTTGATTTTAAATTTGTTGCATCCGACTTTCTAATAACACTATTAATTTCAATTTTTTTCAGCTTATAACTAGAACATTTCTGTTGGATTTAAAACAAGAACGGTTAAAATATCTTTTCCTGCGTTTTTTTTAATTAATTTTTTCTGGACGGTTGAGAGTTATTTTTCTCGATCGAGTTCCTCGCGCGGCACTTCTTCGGAACGTTGCTGGCAATTTTGATTGGTGGACGCGTAGGATACGTCATGACCTTCACCTGAATGAATTACTTCGATTATTATTTTCGGATTCAATTTCATATTTTGCCTTCTGTATAATAATCATTTTCACGTTCCAATTATGTAATATTGTTTTGGATTAACGTACTCTGTACTGTAGCGCGAAAAAAATAAGCAGGAAAATCAAATAATGTGTATCTTTTGTTTTGATTTTGTTTTAAAAACTTTTTCGTATCATTGCTGTTATTTTCCCCCCAGTCCCGATTCAACGGGCAACGCCGTGCGCGTACTGCTAGTAGTATATATAACCTACTTTTGTTATAATATTTTCACTGTAAATGCGAAAATGTACTTCGTATATAACTCTTGGCATTATAATTGCTATGACTTTGAATTGGTAAGCATTTTCTCGTTCTTTTCTTGAAATATTTTGGAGATTTACTCCTACTTTTTGCTTTTTCCCAACAATTGGCCTTCGCAGAAGGTTGGTGCCTTTAAAATTCGAATTTAATGCGACATAATCGTAAGATCGATTGTAATTTGATTGTTGGAATTCCAAATCTGGGTTGTCTTTTTCATAGTAATAGTTTATAATCTAATTATCTTCCTGTATTTCACTGTATGATTATTAATTAGGTAATATTATCTTATATTTAATTTTAATTATTTGTTTAATAAGTGTATATACTGAAAAGGGTATTTGAGATTTAATTGTTCGTAAAATATTTAATTATATATATATATATATATAGTTAAATATTTCAAATAATCAAAATATGTGTTATATTTTCAATATTACATATATTAATCTAAAAATTAAAGCTAAAATAAAGTTACATATCAATAATGATACAAATGAAATACAAAAGATATTTCGATTTGATGCAATTTTGCTGCGTACTGTCTCTCGCTTTTTTTGTAATCAGGTTCAAATTCGATGCTCTAGTGCGCCACAGAACTCATGCAGATTTTGATGACGCTCGATATGTTCTGTAATTGGTGTCTTTCTTTTAACTGTATTGTTAACCACTTGCTGGATTGTATATATTTGTGTGTATGCGTATTACTCTTATCTGCATCTGCTTCTGTTCTGACGGACTGTCTGTCCGACTGCTCTGCTCAGTAAGATGTCTCGAGTTGAGATAAATGATTGACTTTACTAACAATATATTTTTTTTGCATTCTTGGTATGCCTTTATGCTCTGCCCTGCTCAAACGCTACAGCTTCTGTTTTTCATAATGCTATGCCCGACTCCTTCGGCATGAAATATATCAGGGTTATGGGCCGCAGCCAGTAGCTAAGAGCAGTTTTATTTGAAAATAATTTTACAACGCATATTTGCACAAGATGGATAAATTGGAGTATCAAGCGATAGAAATGTTAGGCGCATCTAATTACAATTCCTGGTGTGATGATTGTGTAATCCTGTTGGAAATGGACTGTTGGGGTATTGTGAAAGGAACCAAAACCTCACCTGCTAAAGGAGCTACTGCTAAGGAAGTGAAAGACTACAGAATGAGGAAGAGCCGAGCCTATAGTATAATATACTTAAATACAGAGAAGACTCATCGACCTTTAATTTCTGACACTGAGGATGCAAGTAAAGCCTGGGAGAAGTTGAAACAGCACTTTCGTCCGGAATAACGTGCCAGAGCTGTCGCCTTGACAGATGAGTATTTCTCGTGTAGGATACAAGAGGGAGAAACCACAGGACTGTACGATACGTACAGTCCTGTGGTCTACGAAAGGTCGTGAACCAGCTCAAAGATGCCGGAGCGCCTATTGCGGAATGGTACCTGTCTTTCCAAGTTATACTTCATCCCCCAATTGATTTTCAGTTATAGTTCAAAGTATTTATCGTTGAGAAGATAAAAGTTTATATTTGATAATGTAATGTTGTAAACGAATTGATAGCAAAAGAATCCAGATTAAAACAGTGTCAAAGTGACAGTGACTTTATTGCAATAGAGAGCAAACTGGATAGGACTTTGCCTGAAAAGGTTAAATTGGTTTCAAATAAATGTAAGAAAGATGTCGCAAAAGTTCGAAGATGTTTTGGTTGCGGTAAGGCTGGTCATGTAATTGCAAATTGTTGTGTTAAATTTGAAAGTAATAAGAGTACAGAAGTGAAACAAAATTGTTAAAACAGCTTTATATTAGAAGAATGTTTTAATTTAGAAATCGGAAACAAAAGTTGTTGGATATTTGACACCGCTGCAAGTATACATTTTTGTTGTAACTTAGATACTTTAACCTATTATTTAATAACTTAGTAACTTTTTAGATACTTTAAACCTATTGATAATACTAAAATGTCTGTTACAATTAAAGATGTAACTTGTCCTATAAAAGGTGTTGGTACTGTTAAAATGTTTTTTAAAACTAATGGCAGAACAGAATTTCATTATTTATGCAATGTTATGTACTCTCCAAATTTAAGACGGAATTTGATGGCGGGCCTATTTTTGATAAAGGAAAAGCATATTTTATTGGCAAAAATGGTAATCTAATATTTTTTGTAAAGAAGGTAGAAAACTATTTATTGCCTATAAGAAAAATGGATTATATTATTGTTATCCTAGTTACCCAGATAAAAATCGTAACAAGGAAATTGCTTGTTTTTCTTTTTCTAGTAATAATGATTTAGAAGTATGGCATAGGAAATATTGTCATGTAAATCCCCATTACATAGTTAACACCAGTAACAATGATAGTGTAGGAGAATTGCCTCATTTAAAAGGTAAAGCCATAACATGTGAACCACGTCGGTTGGCCAAATCGAAGATACATTCATTTATGCCTATCGGTAAAATAAGATCTACTAAACCACTTGAACTGTTACATTTAGATGTGTGCTGACCTTTACCCTGTAACTGAATTCAGGGTCACCGTTATTTTCTGTCTATTACAGACGATTATTCTAGGAAGGCAACAACCTTTCCGATGAAACGAAAGACTGAAGTTTTCTCTTGTTTTACAAAATGTCAGAAGAGGGGTGAAAGGTTTACAAATTCTAAAATTGTTAATATAAGGACAGATAACGGAATGGAATTCTGTTATACTGAATTTAACAAATTTTTAGAAGACCAGGGAATACATGCTGAACGCACTAAGGTCTATTCGCCTGAATAGAATGGCGTTAGTGAACGTTTTAACTGTACAGCAAAAGATACAGTGAAAGCAATGCTTAAAGATAGTGGTCTAGGAAATGGTTTCTGGATCGAAGCATTAATGTGTTTCACCTACGTTTGGAACAGAGTGTGCCACAAACATCAAAAGAAAACCCCTTTTGAATTGTTTGGTGGCAGGAAACCTTCTGTAAAACACTTTAAAATTTTCGGCACCACAGTGTATGCAGGTTTCCCAAGGCAAACTAGAAATAAACTCCAAATGTGTTCCAAAGAAGGAATAATGGCAGGCTATGCTTTACAAACGCGTGGTTATCGTATTTGGATCGCTAGTGAACGAAGAGTGGTAGAAACCATAAATGTAACTTTTGATCAAAACGAGGTATGTAGCGGAGCAGTGCTGAACCCTAAAAGTAAAAATTTGGATTATTATCCTTCTTATTCAGAAACTGGTAGTGAAGTAGACTATGAAATTTCAAATCATGATAGTAGTGATGAAGTAAAAAGGAGGTGAAAACCGAAATAACAAAGGATGTGGATCCATTATCTTTAACTGAAATAAAAATAGAAAATTTTGACGAAGCGGATAATCTTCGAACCCCACTTAGTGAAATTGTATGGGTAATGGAAGCAGCACCTAGAAGAGATAAATCCAGAATTGATATATTTTATAAGGTTGAAGGAACCAATTCAAGATTGAATTCAAAGAAAGCTGTAGAATCTTACTGCGAATCGAATAATATTAAATATGACCTGACATTTTTTAATTTCAGTGGGAAAAACATATATTCTGGTATTATCAAAAAGGGAACTGAAGATGGTTCAGTAACTTTAAGAAAAGTGGATAATAATAATACAGAAGCATTACTAGATGATATAGATATTTCTTATAGCTATAATTCGTTTATAAAATCCCCAAAAGCTTAAATTTGGCTAGAAGCTATGCAAGAAGAAATTAATATGATGCCTAATAGAAATGTATGGGAATTGGTCCCCAAACCCGAGAATATAAAAATATTGGGTAATAAATGAGCTTTTACAATTAAAAAGGTTGAAAACGGCAAAAAAGCTAGACATGAAGCGAGACTTATGACGCAAGGGTTTAGTCAACAAAAAGGGGAAAATTATGAGATGCATTTAACCCTGTTTAAATTTTTTTATACTAAGAATATTTTTCTCAATTTTAGTATGCTTACATAATTGGAAGCACTGTCAAATAAACATCAAATATACTTATTTATATACACCAATCGAAGAAACTGTTTTCATGAAACAGCCGCAAGGTTTTATTAATCCCGATAAACCGAATCATGTATGCTTATTTAAGCGTGCACGCCTACATCAAAGTGACCGGGAATGGTTTTATGAAATTCATTCAGTTTTAGAAGGTCTTAAGTTTTAAACATTGGACTGGGTAAATTGTGTATATGTGTATAAAAATAATGTAGTGTTACTTTCGTATGTCGACGACATTGTGATTTTTGGAAGGACTGAACAACATATTACAGACATTGTAAAACTTTTGAGAGAAAAATTTGAATTAAAGGTTTTAGGAAAAACACGTAAACTACTTGGTGTTGAATTTGAGGAAATAGATAATAAATTATATATTCATCAATGTGACTACATTTCGAGAATTTGTAAGAATTATGAAAAATATGAAATTCCGATACCTTCTCTCCCCATTGCTCAGGGTGTAATTCTTTCAAAATTGCAGTGTC
>BGPR01004864.1:0-25253 GCA_013235015.1 Araneus ventricosus
AAGAATAATGAAGTTAGATTATTTTTCACTCTTTTTGTAGAAGAAAATAACCTTTTAAAGAAAACTGTTCATGACCCTTTGTAAAATAATGATTTTGCAGCTTATATTTATATTATTTTTACAGACTATATCGATTTTCAGTACATTCATTTGGGACTCAGGTGTGAGTAAGCTTCAAAAACGAATTCTCCCAACAGTCCTCATTGTTTTTTCACTATAAGAAAATACTTTACAAAAAAAAAATCGAAACTTGTTTAGAAAATAAAAATGCCCCCCAACTTACAGGAATGAACTTACATTTCAGCATTGATAAAAGTGACAAACAATATATTTATATTTACCAACTAACGCGAAAAGTTACTTAAGCGTTTAATAAATTTGTTGTTATTGTTTCAATTAATTGCATGCAGAAAACAATTCGTTATATTTTTTTAAATATTTAATCATAATACAGCAGTGTATTTTATTAGTTCTACAGAAGGAAAAATTCGATATGAAATCGGAACTGACCTTAATTTAGAAAATCCTCTTACCTTTTCAAAATTTATAATAGCTGCGAAAAGAAACCAGAATAATCTCTAAAATCGAAAAAAGTTAGAAAAATATACTTCCTAAATTCAAAGATTTCACCTATTTGCATTCAGACAATCGGTGAATCCTGAATAATAAGGGATGATATTTGAATGTCCAATGAATTATTTATCATAAAATAAAAAATAAATCTTTTTTTTCATAAATATCACACGTAGCTCTGCCCTGTGTCATTACTAAGATGCAGCATTGCCTTGCATTAATAAATGAATTTATAAAATTCTAGTACGTAAGCTTACTATCGAAGAAGGAACAGCGTCGGTTAAGCGAACATTTTTGCCTTTATTACTATGACAGCGCCATCTAACGACAGCAAAGGTCACTTTTCTTCTTCTGCGAAATTTCGTATCAATGCAGACTTTCACGCACAAATTATGTACAAAATCCACCACTTAACAGCTAAATTGGTTGGAAAACTAGGGAAAACTTCTTGCCATAAATTATAATTTTTATCGCAGTTTTCCCCTCTTAATCCTGGGTTTAACGTTTCATTCTACCGATTTCTACGGCAAACAAATTTTGTCTTTAATAGTAGTCAAAAAGGAAGCCAGCGGAATTCCAGGCAGTTATTACACATATCGATTGATCTCAGCAGAAATAAAAGCTCAATTAATTCAGTATTTTTAAACCTACTTACTTCGAAAGAACTTTTGAAAGACGGTGTTTAATTCGGATTTCTTCCTATACAGAAAAGGTCAAACCACGTGTGATAAACTTTGAAGGAAAATGCAAATTTAATTACACGATAGTAAGCTCAGGAAAGCACGAAACGATCTTTATGATTCAGGGTTTAAGCATTTTATTTATCTTTTAACATAATTTGCTAAACAGTGGGATAGAAAATAGTTCATTAATCTGCCGCTGATAAACAGATTACTTAACTTATAATCTTTAACGCCTCAAAGCATGAGTTAATTGAATTTATGCTTGTTATCATTTCAGCGAGAGTAATCTTTTTTATTTATATTGATGAGGATAATGAAAATTGTTGCTATTCTCTAACTTCTTAAGTTCTAGAATCAATTTTACTTTTAATGCGTTGGCTGCCGTATGAATCTGATAGATTCGCTGTATTTATTCCATGGGTCACATGAATCATAATTGCTTCTGTATATGTTAAAAAACTTCGTATTTCAGTAGCCAAATAAGCAAACCAATAAAGGTGATTTTGTGCAACAAAGACTCCACTTCAAAGAATCAAAGATGATGTAGTCCGCGGTGTCCCAGTGGTAAAGTCTCGACTTCAGAGCTGGAAGGTTCGAGACCCAATTCTTCTGAAGATCTACCATGTATGGGATCTGTTCCAAGTTAAGTAGACGTAAGTAAGTAAATACGTAGCTCACAAACGCCTTCCCGCTGGTGTGATGCGAAAATTTGGAGTTTTGGCAGCTCAGGTGTCATTCTCATCATCTGACCGTGGCTCAAAATAGCCATCCCAGATCCGTCCCAAAATAGCCCTCGTGTTGCTTCAAAACGGAACGTTGGTATAACTAAAGTAAACTAAACTCAAAGATGATAGCAGTGTCGTTGCTTGGGATAGGAGGGTCCAGGCTTGAATTCCATCAAAGATCAGCCTTCTGTTTAGGCTGGATGCACATTGAATCTGATCTCGAAGGACAAACATCATCCTAACGAGGAGACATTTAACTTTTGGGATGAGACTAACACCCGTGGTGTTGTCTTCGTCATCTGACCATAAATTAAAATTGCAAGGTCCGTCCAAAAATATCACCTCCAAAACGTTCCAACTAAATTAAAAAATAAAAATACACATCGGGGTTAGAGTACATGATTTCGGAATCTGATTCCACCAAAAATGCCCATCCATGTTACATATTTCTAGTGAAATCCATCACGAGGTGGCTTCTGAAATGGAATGTCAATTCAAGAGTAGCCCACCCTTTTGATGACGACCCAAAATTACGTGGCTCGTTCCAAAATGGTGAGTTGGTTTCGAAACGGGTTAATATTCCTATAAATTGATTAAAAATGTTTTTTTTCAAAGAAACAATTTAATAATATAATAAAGAAAAATATTCCTGAACACTGCACTTGAAATTAATTAGATTTACTTTATGGCATAAATCAATATTTTTAGGTTGCCTATATTCAGAGGAACTAGAAATATGTTAAATAATATTCCAGTTTTCTCCGATCTGTTGATAAATCACTAGATATCTAGTTAATTAGTTTTAAACTACAATATTTAAATAAAGAAATATTTGTCAAAAGATTTAAAATTGATAGTAATAAAATTTCTTTAAACACAAGCTATACTCACAATTCTTCCTAAAAAGTTGATTCTTATTTTCTGATGAGAAATATTAACGTGAGGAAATAAATGTAAAATTTCCCATACATTTTAATAGTACCTTTTTAAAATGTTTTGTTCTATTATGAAATTTTTGGACGAAATTCATGTCTAAGAATTAAGTGAAAAGTGATAATTATATGGGCAGAACCGGATTATCAAATAGGCAACTAACTGCCTAGGGACCACTCAACCTTCATTGCCCAAATTCTCTATTTTTTGTCATATTTTCTGAGTAGTTCATTTTCCTGCTGTCGTTTAATTCACAAGACAAGTATACTCGAACTATTTCAAATAAAATCATGTAAAGTTTAAATTTCAGAACAATATTCTTAGAATTTTTTTTCGTGTTTTCAAATTCTTTTACAAATGAGTGAAGTCATTTCATTCTTTTTCTTTTTGTAGTTAGCTGACTGATTCACTATTAGCAGCTCTGGCAAACGTTTTATTAAAATGTTTAGATTGGGTAAAAAAGTTTTGTAATTTTTCATTTTTAAAAATTATTTTAAAATTTAAATTAATTTTTTTATTCGCGAGATGCTGAAACCAATTTTCCTGAATGTGACTTGTAATTAAGTGATTTGTTATTTCTGTTTGTTATAATAACTGTTAGTTAAAAACTACATATCGATATATTTAACATAATTGGGAAAATTAGAAGACTAGTCCCCCAGCCCCAGACATTTGACCGATTTCAATAGTTTTCATTTCATATGGACATTTATGACGTCTATATGTATCATCAATGCTCGGCTGGCCCCACCACGCTCCATTCTCGAGAAAAATACTCCTCCATTGTACATTCTCTGTGGAAAAAACCTTCAGACAGTCCTTCAGCCCCAACTACTGGACCGATTTCGATAATTTTTACATGACATGAAAGGTTATGACTTAACTTTATGACATATCCAAATATGTCATAAAAGTTTGCCTGCTATCCACCACCCTCCATTTCCTAGATATATCGGAAAATAAAACTTTGGCAGAGAACCTCTACAACCGCCAATTCGCCAATTTATTTCGCGAAATTGCAAGCATAGCAGCAGGCTATTAATATTAAGGGCAAACAACTAATATGATAGCTGACCAGTATAGTTATTAATCAACAAAAATATCAGATATTGGAAATTTCGAAGGGCAAGGATAGACAAGAAAAAGGCCCCCTATAGAGCTTTATCCGGATCTGTCGATCGGCATTTCTGAGAATGAGGTTTGTTATTTATTGTTGGACAATACTGACAGTCGAAGGAAGAAAGCGAACCAACATATTGCAAGAAATTAGCTACCTTACTTTTAGCCTCTAGATAGAAATGGAAAATATTATATACTTTGCTTATACATTTCATTTTAGAAATAATTCATTTCCTCAAGTTGAATATTATATTCTTCAAAATTCACTTCAATTATTTTCTTCAAAACAATGCAATGCAACAATCAGTTCTATTTATATACGAGTGTATCAAATTATTTCTAAGCAACTTGATAGATCAAATATGATCCAATCATATCTGGAGTATAGACTACTTTCTGTAGAATGATAAACTTGATATGCCTTCAGAACCCACATTATTTTATCAAAAAGAAAGGGAAACAAAAACAGTTTTTTCTTCTTCAAAAATCACAATGATAAAGAATTTTAAGCCAGGTGATGGAAGCTACCGCGTTTCTTTTCTCTCAACAAAGAAGAAATCGTGCAATTGCAAGAGAAGAGAAATGGGAAATCTTATATATCAATTATGCTTTGTTTTCCTGGAATGGGAGATTTCAACTATTTGCACTAAGCAGCTTCGTCAGATTACAATAAATAAAGTATCATGTTTGTAAGTTTACCGATATCTTTATTGCAATCTGATAAAACGATCAAATATCTTTCAATATACATCGCATTTCACCATGCCCCATATAATTACTAAGGTAAAATATTGTTCATTAATTTATTTATAAACAAATATTAACGTAACTATGTAAGTAGTTATCAAAGAACTAGCCATGTCATTGAGCGAAAAGCTCATTGTTTATTATTAAAACTACCTCACATATAGACAGAAAAGGACACTGCATTCTACAGTGTAGCAAGCTTTCAGACGATGCAGAAAATTTACTACGTAACCACCGAATTTTTCAATGAAACATATAGGGGACAGGCTTGCCAAAAATACAATTTTTATTACAGTTCCCCTTCTTAATCCTGGGTTTAACGTTTCGTTTTACGGATCTTTTAGGCAAACAAATTTCCTGTTTTATAATGGTTAGAGAGGAAATCAGAAGGATTCCTGGAGGTTATATATATATTAAAAATATCGATTCGCCTTAACCAAGACGAAAGCCCAACAAAAGTTAAATTTTTTCCTTCGTCCAATATATTCAAGGATCTTTTACAGACATCAGGAAATACAAATTTCTTCTTATGTAACAAAAAATAAAACTTGTTTATTAACAGTTATGCTAGTTGAACGCAAATCTAATTACATGCTATGGAATACAGGCTCAATAAGAGTTTCTTTTCTTTGCAGTTTGCTGTTCATCGTTCATGATTTTTTTTAACAAATGGGAGAGGCAAGAAAAATTAAGAACCAGTTGGACGCTAGTAAATATGTTGCAATATTTTGAAACTGCAAAGCTGCATGAGACAATGCAATTAAATATATATTCAGGTCAGGTAAAATTAATCATTATTAGTTTTATTAATTATAATAATCAAGACCGTTATTGTTATTTTACAGTTCAATTTTTCAAGTCATTTTAATATTTTTATATTGCCAATAACTGTTTTTAAATTTATCAAATACAGTTGATTAGCAAAGTGATCCGGATTTTATTATTAATTTGGACGGGTTTTTTTTGTTGTTTGATTTGATTTATAAATAATTTTATTATTTATTCATATTTTTCATCTCATTCAAACTTCATTATTAGTCCTTATGGAAATGTAAATATAGTTGGAGCCAAAGATATTCAATGTGCTTTTGTTATAAAAATTGTGCTTCAAAGTAACCTTCCTATAGCTACTATGAACATCGCTTCGATATTATTTATAATATATCATATGAACTCCCTATATTCGCAATTTCTTTGAAGAATCACAACATTTAGGTTAAGTAGCCATGGATAAATATTTCTACTTACGTCAGCAACACACAGCAGTTTTCAAAATTTAATTATATAGACCGGGCCTAAATCGTCCGTCAAGTCGTCTAAGAAGACTTCCCGAATTCAGTCTCCGTAATGTGTCCATCTTCCTAAAAACCTAAATAAACCCCTATGCAATTTATACATAGCAGTCCATTTCCACTAGAGACGCATTTACACTTTAATTTTTGGAAAGACACTTCATTCTTCGTTTTATTAGAAATTGAAAGCCCCTGAATGCCCAGTCAACGTTTCGGTAGGAGACACTGACAGTTTCTACTTTACAGAGAAGGACATTTATTATACCATCTGTATAGGAACAATAAATTCTGGCAAATTTTGAAAGGCCAAATCTTTCCACGGAAATTGATTGTCAAAGTTTCATACCTGGAAACGAGGAGAAAGGGTTCTTGAGGTTGCCAGTTACCGAAGCAATGTGAAATATAGATAGGAATATATGGCTAGAGAATTTGATGATAAGTTACTGGAATCGGTGTAGGTGCTGTTAAAGATAAAGGTTCTCAAAGGAAATGCAAGGTTTGATTTTGGGGTTTTCTAATAGAGTAAAGTAGGTACTCATAAAATAAGTTTTGCAAGGTAGGGTGTTCGCATGCAATTTTAAACTTGTGTGTATTGTTGTTTGAATGAATTCGTAAATTTAAATGGTGATCATATGATGAGAGCAACATCTAAGCAGATCAGATTCGCAGTCTGATGAAAGTTCCATTTGAAGATACAAGAAAGATATTTGAAGAATAATCTCGTGATTCTAAACATTGGCCAAACGATTATGAAGAAACTGAGCAGCTTCCCTCCACTCCCAACTTCTACACCAGAGCCAGAACGTAATTTAACCAGGCGCCTCTCCTTTCAAACTCCACATTAAACGAAATGTAAAAAACGTGACTTCACACATTCTAACAATGAAGTGGCAACAGCTGCAACGAAGATAAAACGCTTGCCCAAGCCACTTAAAACACGGATGGAGTTCGAACGTTGTAACGTTTCTGCTACCAGATCAGCCTGGCTTCCAGAAAATGTCAAAAAATGGTTTGGAAGGAATATTACAGAAAACGGGTTGAAAGAGGTTAACTTCTGAGTTATAAAGGAGCACTCCAAGAAAAATAGATTTTTTGAATTTGATAGATCATTTTTTAATAATTTTGTCATGGAAGCGGTGAAATTTCAATTGTTTTGTTTACTGACTCATAATATAAAGGGCACACCTGAAATTTTTCAACTTTTGAATAAACGAAACAATTTCATGTTACGTGGGGGAAAGAAAATGGTATCTGACGAACAATAATAGATCTATTGATGCTTTGTCAGTGTAAAATGCTTGCACGATTGCACCTAAGATACGCCGTGTGTGTAAACCTGGCACACTTTAAACTTCAACTGGGGAGGTGCGGTTTTAGAGACCGCTGAGAATGGTTTACCCATCACCCCTACTCTATTTTTAGTTTAATTGAAGGGGTTTGTCCTGTAGCTTCTCATTTGATGATCTTAACTAGATGTGTAAAATTTCCTGAAGTTTCGGAGCCTGCTTTTTTTTATATTCCAGTTATTTCTTTCCGAGCGGTCTGGTAGACCGCACCTCCCTGCTAATGTTCCAGTATTGTGAAATGCTTAGAGAAAGTCACTGAAACCTAGTTCTCTGAATATTATCCAACCTTCTGATTCTCATTATGACGATCTACAAAACTTCTAAATGAAATAGAAAGTGATTTCTGTGATGAGAATAAATGTATAAAAGATTTTTTGATGAAAGTTTACATTTGACTAATTCTGAATTATTCGAATTTGAAGATGGAGAATGCAATAAGAAGCTCAACCTTCTTCATGTGAACATTATTATTATTGAAGAAATCCTTTTAAATTGTCATTCTGATACAAAACGAATTATTAGAACTACTGCTTATAATATCATCCTACTTCCAGAATTGGTTTATGGCTATTTTCTATAGGCTATTCGATATGAATACTGTAAATTCATACATTTTGTGTCAAAATTATTCTCTAAACCCTGCTATGAATGGAATGCAGCTTTTAAAAGTACTCGGAAGAGAATTTTTTTCTTAAAATAAGAAGATTCGAAAATCCAAAAATAAAAATCTAAAATCCAAGAATTGCGAATGACAAAGAAGCAAATATTTTAGGGAGTGATACGGGGGCCCAGAAGAGATTGATATTCCCAGCAGAACACCAAGTTGGAGGATGTGCGCAAGAATGTAAACTGAAATAATTTCATTTAAAAACAAGTCAGTTTTACCCAATGTAAATTTCTCATATAATAGTTAATTTTTGCAGTATATAATTTTCGTCATGCATTAATATAATGGATAAATAAATATCACTAGAAAAATTTTAAAAAAATATTTACATTTTTTTAAGATTAGTATTAGTCATAATATATATTCCGAGAAAAATATACGTAGCAAAATAATAAATTTTTCTGCTGATAATATATTTTCAAAAATTAAAAAAATATTTTTTATATATATATTAAGAGAAATATCGGCAGAATATATAGGCAGAATTTCATTCTGGCATTTTTATTAGAACATTTTATTTGAACTTTTAAAATCTGCGGTCTCGTAGACCGCACCTCCCCACTTGTGTCCAAAGTTTTCACGTCCCCAGTTAAGGGTTAAATATAACGTTGAGTGTCAAACCCCACCCACTGGTAAGAGGCACAAATTTGGAGAGGAAGTGCCGGCTCAGGTGTCGTCCTGACGACCACGGTTCAAAATTGAGAGGTCAGTCCTTAAATAACATCCATGTTGCTTCGAAACCGGATTTTAATGTAACCAAACTAAGGCTAAATTTGACGAAACTGCAATGTTTTGCATAAAAATCAGAGAAACCTTTGTTGGAATTTGTCTTTCATTTGTTTGAGGATATATTACCTCTGTATTGCTGTAATATTTTTCTGTTCTTCTTCATTTGTCTATGTTTTACAAAAACATATCTAATATAAATGTAAGTGTTATTTAAGTAAATACATCAATCAAATGGTAATATGGATAGTTTACATTCCCATATGCAAGTTTTAGGAGAGATCCGATTAAGCACCTAATGACAAAATGGACTTTTCAGCTTATCTTAAAATAAAGGGGTTTTTTACGCTTCTGTATTCAAACTTAATATCCTTCCATTTTTCTTTTTCTTCATTTTCTGTTCATTTAAAATCTTCGCGCTAATGTCCTTTGTCGATTCGAGGTTCGAAAAAACACTTTCGCAAGAAACGTATTCAAAGTCATTTGATTCATGGAAAACATTTTGCTTCATTCAAATCTAAGTCGATAAATCTTATTCTTAAAACAGCGGAGCAATTTGTATTGCTTTTGCTTTAACGCAACTGAAATCACATCACAGGACAATTGTATAGTGTAACTTAAATCTTTTATCGACAAATTCGAGTAGGGATCTTTGTGATTGATACCATACATACGTCTTTTTCTTGACAATAAATTACAATGGCTAAACATAGCTTTGGAAAGCATTTAAATAAGACATCCAGATGCGAATCTTTATAAATTGAAATTTAATCCTACTGATGTACCAAAGAAAATAATGTTTTCTTAAATTTCGATTGTTTTTCGTCCTTTTAAAGAAGAACATTTAAATATTACCCTTTTTGTTTACTATTTCTTTGCAAAATGATTATTTCACTGATTTTGTCTCCAATAAGCATTAATGTACAGTTCAATAGGAAGATATCTAAAGATGCATTTCAAACATTGCTTGCAAAAATGAAAAAGGCTTCAGAAACTACAGGAATGAAATTTACGTTTTAGCTCTGATGAAAAGTTAAAAATATTCTTTCTTTCTCTCATATCATTTTAGTAAGGGCATAATTTGAGGCATTGGACCTACCATGAAATGTCATTTAAGCGTTTTAACCTTTCGAAGTCAAATTTTTCAAACCGCTAATTATATTTAAGGCTAGGAAATACTTATGAATTTAATTTCAGAAGACAATTTGAAGTATTATCTATCCTAGTGGGAAGGAACTACCTCTATTCATGATCAATCTCTCAGTCTCATTGCTTATCCTTACCAGCACTAAATGTTGTTATCTTTTCAGGAAAAATATTTTTGAAACTGAGTTGTTTTCTATTTTTATGCCGCCCTATAATAGTAAGAAGGAAATACTCTAGCTTTACATTAACCCAAAAATTGAGAGATGCAGTGTAAAAACAGATAAACTTCCAATCCGTGTGAATACCCATCTGGAAGGAAAATAAATTTGGTTTTATTTTCTCAATTATTTACATATACATTTTTTCAGTAATTAATTATATGCAGCAATTTATTTTAATTTTGCATGCAAGTATTACGCTTTTTCTTAACTAAATGCAATAATTTAATCATTTAAGTCTGATGAATTCATGCTTGTGTTAGGAGCAGCTTCTGTAAAAAGCCTGATTCGATAAGTTACCTTAATAAACGGTTATTTTGAAAAATTTATTCTCATTGGGAATCTCATAATATTAATAATCTTTAAGCTGCAGAATTATTTCACGGCAATTGCTCTTTCACAGCACAGAAAAAAGTTGTTACTTTGAAAACAGAAAGGGAAGGGAAGACATGAGAAAAGATTTGCTTCCTTCTTACGTTAATCCTAAGCCGAAAGGACACCGGTGAGGGACTATTTTGTCTTTCTCGCTTTCTTAGTGCGTTGGTTTTAACACATTCGCACCGCAAGCGTGCCGGGACGCTCTTTGCTGCCTTTCTCGGAGGAGGATACCGTCCCCTTTCCTTTTAAAATGTACAGCGAACATGCCCGTGATGAGCAACTGTTTCCTGATCGAGTTTCCAAATTCGGCTTTTATTTTCATGGAATCAAATCACCAAGTGATCATTATTCATAATGGCGGAGAGAAAGTCGTCACACTACCGTTGGCCAGTTCCCTTCAGAAGAAAAAAATATTGCCAAGAAGTCGCGTTACCATATTTTCTGACCCACATATACTCGTATAGCTTTTATAGAAGGGCCAAAATAGTTCTGAATTAAAAGTCGTATGTGTGTGCCCTGTCTTAGAGAGGAAGAATTCATCGATCTTCATTTACCAGATTGCTGTATCGGTTATAATAAATTGTGATTTACACGTGTTCAATGAATTCTTTATTTCATAAAAAAAAACCTAAGATATATTTCATAAATAGTACTTTTTATGAAGCCTTGGAAAAAAGTAGGATACAGCATTATCGTTGAATTTATTTATAAATAAATAGTCATTCTCCTCTGCAAGTCGTCTCAAAGAAGTAGCAATGACGTTACTCTGAACATATCTAGTCATTATCACTACGATAATGTCATCTACTGGCACAAAAGATCTTCGACGAAATTTGAAGCGATGTAGTCTCGCACACATGCTATGCACGAAATCCACAACTTAACCACCGAATTCCTCCTTTGGAATGCGAGAGAGAACTGCTTGCCACAAGATATAATTTTAATCACATTTTCTCTCCTTAATACATAGTTCAACATTTTACTTTAGTGATCTCTTAGGCAAACTCCCTCTTTAACAATGCCCAGCGTGGAAGTCAGCAGAATTCCACGAAGTTATTAAAAATACCGATTCATCTTCAGAGAGACGAAAGCCTGATGAAACCAGTTTCTTTTTTTGTAGTCGATATATTCCGAGAGAACTTTTAGAAACTTTAGCAAATACTCATTTCCCTTCTATACGACAAAGCTCAAATCACATACGAAAAAGTTTTTAAGCAAAATAAAACTTAATTACAGGGTATTAACTACGTGATTTAAGTATTTAATTTATCGCCAACATGTTTTAGCAAACGGTAGGTTAGAAAATAGCTAATTAATCGGTAGCTGATAAACATATTACATAATTATAATTTTTAACGCCGCAAAGCATAAGTTAATTGAATTTAAGTTTGTTATCAGCCGTGTGGTTGTAGTCTTTTTTTAGGATTATTTAGGAAGTTATTATTCTTATTATTATTTCACGTCCTTAGTTCTTTAATCAATTTCCTTTCCTAATACTGCAGTTTCGATGTAACTTGTATCCAGTTCAGCAATTCTTTAACTTTTGTTTGCAGTAAAAGCATTTATTTTAAATCGGCTAATGCTCAATTGTTCATTCTTCGACTACCTTTTTCGATAATAAATAATTTAAACATAAAATGCATAACAAACGTTTATAAATGCTGTTCCTTACTAAGACTTAAGAACCGGTTTTTGTATGAAAAAAGTCTTTTTTTATGTTTTGAAGAGGAGTAAGAAGTGAACATTTATAAAAATCTCTCTCCGGCCTGATTTTCCGTTACATTAGAAAGCATAGTTGTGATTCTACTATAATAAAATCCCAAAGGTTTACATTATGTTACTGAATTATTTTTAATATAATGTTTAAATAGGTGATTTCCAATTAAATATATTCTACTTAACAGAAAAGTTTTTCCTGCTTTCAATGAATTTAAAATATAAAAACTAAATCAATTTATTAAAGACAATTTTTTTTGAAGATTATATTGCATACCATTATACCCCTTTAAGACCGAGCCCGTACGATCGTGAGGGCTGGACATTAGCTTATATTTTTGTTTCCTAGCTAGTTGTACGCAGTAAATACCGGAATAAGTGATTTTTCTTGTCTCCAAAATATCTACAGATCTATCTTTCTCATTAGATGGTAGATACCGTCCATTTTTGAGTTGTAGCCGGCTTTTAATCTATTAGTTTATAGGTGTCCTTAAAAAATAATTTTTCAAACTGTGCCTGAATTATTTTTCTTTAGTTCATCTTCAACCCAATTGAAGAAAAGAACTTATTGCACCCAGTTATAAGCGCAGATTTGCTTTGTAAAAAGTACCTGAAGGAATGTTTAATCAAAGTTCAAATAGAGTTTTCAGTTTAACAGTTTTCCATAATATCATATTATACAGCTTCTTTGAGCATATTTCTTGCTAATATCGTTAAACTAAAAAAATGTGTCTTAGGAGAAATGCCTGAACTTGCTTAAGATGATTCAACGTTCCAATTCGTTCCATTACGTAAGATGATTCAATCTGTGAAATGAAGCACCCATATTTTTTGGAGCCTAAGTGCGGGTTTTACCGAGAAAGGAGCGGGACCTCTAGTAGCTACCTAGCTCCTATCACTCACACTAGGGTATCTTGGTTTTTTCCACTTGTACTCTTTTGATGTGCTGGAGGGACATGTTAATCTGGTAAATGAGATGGTCCGATTACGTTTATATTTAATAATTCCCAAATTTTTCTCAATATTTCTTTTTATATACCTATGAAAGTTCGTATACCTGTGTTTCAGCCCTTAATTCAGTGATATTGATCGTTATTTCCAATATATTGTTTCAAAAACGTAGAATTATTTCAGACTCTCAACGAAAACAGTTGTCATTGCTAAGGAACCTTACGGGAAAACAAAAGTTAACTCCCTCCTGAATTCCTGGACATTTAGTTAGTTGAAATTGCGAGGAAATATAAAAAAAAGTTGTTTAAAAACGCAAACATAGCTTAGTATGATCGAATAGTTCAGGTTGATAAGGTTATCCTTAAGCCTAAGCAAAAATTTAACTTTTAATCTCACAGATGAGTTTCTTAGCATTTTTATTGTGTCAGTTCGAAGGTTAATGGAAATAACACCAATGCAAGCTGAAAATGTAATATTGTCATTATCACAAATCGTCTTTAAGAAAGAAAACAATTTTATAAAATTAAATAACTAGCAGAGATTTGAACATCAATTTTGGGCACAATAAATAAATTACTTGAGGAACAAATTGACCCGTTTCAACTCAAATGACAAACATTTCTTTCCACTTAATAAAGCTCATTGTTAGGGAGAATAAATTGTAAGAATATAAACCAACTTATTTGAGGCTATAACCTTGAGCAAAATTATCCTATTGGGAGACCAAAGCTGACAAATTATTTTAATATATTCACCCTAGAGTCACATCGCCTGATAGAAAATAACAAAACGGGTTTTGTCTAGCTTAGGAAAATAATTGTTTTCGTTCATGTGCTCGTGACTATAATGCTATTTTTTTTCGCGAAGACTAATGTCCATTATGAGTCTATATAATAAACATCTTTTTTTCTTTTTGGTTTATACCCAGAAGTTAACAAGATTCTTAATCCCTAAGGATCTTTTTCTGGAAAAGGATTGAATCAGAACTGTTAATAATTTATTTCATCTAGAAAATCCTTAAAAGGAAGGAGGAAACAGAAGCAATTTAAAATAAATGTTCTTTTTAGTTTTAATTAAAATTAGCTTCAAAAAGTTTCTAAAAGCATCATTTGAAACCAAAACAGAAATGCGATGATTCATATGAATTGGTCCTATATTAAAAAGCTATATAAAAACAGTCATATACAATGTATATTTATAAAAAAGCATTCAAACAACGAAGAATTAATGATTTTTGAAACTAATATTTAATTTCTGTTTTTGTGTATACGATTTTGATGAAATATTAATTTGTAATAGAATTAGAGATTGATTAAACAAAAATCACACGGGGAATATCATAAACGAAATGATTTTCTGCATTTTAAAATGCTGAATGAGTTTTCAGTGCAATAAATATTTATGAAGCTATTCGCGAAAAATTTCAAAAATTTCAATTAAGCACGAAAATTAAATTAAAATTTGGGGAAAACCTTTTCAAGATCTGCTGTTGAAAGTGAATGGCGAATGTTTGCTTGAAACACCCCTCAGATTTCCCAATCATCGCTACTCCGATTTTTTTAAACACATTTATTTAGTTTGACTTATTTCATGTTTGTAAAGTTGGAATTTTGTAATCGATTTTTCAATCACTTTCTGATGCTCTAGGGTTTTGAAATATTGCATACTTGTTTGTTCTCAGTGGCAGTGCGTTATTTTGATATTTTCAGAACTTAAATGCAAGATATTCGGTTAATTTAATTGTTTTGTTTCATGCGCGTAGCTCCACCTAGTTTTGAAGTTGTGAAAAATTTATTGAAGGAGTCCATGATATTTATAATAATGAATAATAAATTAAATTTTAAGAAGTACAAAATAACTACTTTGTGGTATACTAATAAAAGAAATTTTTTAAAAACTTTTTATTTTGATTATTTTAGATTTTTCTCTGGGCCATCTGTCTGAGAAGAACACGAATATTTGAGATCATTCTTAACGTTTACCGTACAAAAAATAAATTATTTTCAAATATTTTCTAAAAGGACACTAAACAACCTTAAGTTATTAAATGAAAATCATTCGCAATGAAATTTTCTGTGTAAGACAGAGTAAAATTAATTTACGTTTGATAATTCGTTCGGAAGTTATTGATCACAAACTGTGTAAAAACTTCAAATACTTAATTTTTAATTAACTGAAAATTTAATTAAAATTGTGAATTTTCCAAAAACTTCCAAGATTAACATTCTCAGCGCCTAAATTATGCTTGGACCATATTTGTAGTAACATGTCGAACAAGTAGAGGTGTCAATACAGAGACATAGAGGCTTTTAACTTAATTATTATAAGTGATTAATGTAATTAATTATATTTTTTAAACAAAATGCAACAATCAAATATATTTAGGTATATATGAGTAATTAAATTATTTATTTATTTAATTATTTACTTGAAGTATTTGAGTTCTTTATAAATGATCCATTAATATCTTTAGTGTCTAAGTGTAGATTAATTTCTGTAACAAGATTAATGCGACACATTATTCGAACTGATGCTATTTTGTCAAAGACAGATAAAAAAACAGAATTCTCCGTTTGACACTTACAATTTTTTTATGAATTTTAAGCCAGGTAATGAAAGCTCCGCTATATCTTCTCTCACAATTTAGAAGCAAATTATTGCAACTGAATAAAAACTCTTACGCGTTTATTAGTTTCCGAGTGGAAAATTTCACTTCTGCACGTTCTGCACTTCGCAGCTTAGTGGCACAACAATAAAAAGAGGTAAATGTAAGTTTCGTCGCCAAGAGTCTTTAATAGAGACTTATAAAAAGATAAAAAAAATTCCATAATTAATGCTATTAGTTAATTTAATTATATTAAACTTCCGTTTTTAAGCAATACTAAAGGGGTAGTCTCAAGTCTCGATTAGTCTCAAATTATAGCGCATTGCTTCTTCACTATAAGCAGACGTTGCATACGCAACTTCAGCTTTTTTCGTTCGAGCAGAATTTCACTATACAGATGTATGAGTATAAGATTTTGTAATATGAATATGTTAAGTTAATTTCTGCTTAGTATATAGGAGGAAAGACAGTTTCTTTTCTTCGTACATTTTCAACGCACGCTATGCAATTCATGAATTGCATCAAAAAAATCTTCCAAAAGTTCGAGCGTGTTTCATTATGAACTAAAACTTCTTTTATTGACTACCAGTGTAGTTGAGGAACATAAATCGGAAGAGTTTAGTTTAGTTATCCCGTTTTGAAGCAACATAAGGGATATTTTGGAACGGACCTCCCAATTTTGAACCGCGATTAGATGACGAGGAAGACACCTAAGCTGGCACCCCCTTTCCAAAATTCCGCACCACACCATCGGTAGGACGTTTGTCCCTCTACGTATGATTTAGTGTAAAACAAGCCCACATACACGACGGAACTTCAGTGGAATCGGATTTCGAACCTGGAACCCTCTGGACTCGAGGCCGAGACCTTACCACTAGGCCACCGTGGCCATAAATACTGCTATATCAATCTCCACCGCTGTCGTCTTTTTGAATGGATAATAGCAAACACGGATGATTACTTTCGTTTTAATAGCAATTAAATATGTCCCGTAACTAGATACACTGTCAGAAATACTTGCATCGTTATATTTTGCACCATGTTATACGGATATCATTAGTTCAGCCAGAAGAAAGAAAATTCTTCTCTTCCCTCTCAATGTCGTCTTAGGAAATTTTCTCCTAACTCTTAATTCTAGTATGATAACATTGCAACTCATATCTGCTTTCAGAAATCCAGATATAAATGAATGATGCACATCCCCCTGAACAAGAGTGAAGTATCATATGACCGATTAGGCGGATGCAGTTTGATCCAGTTCAAATACGTTCAGCGCATGCGCGTAGCTCGTGTGGATTCAAAACTGACAGGGGGTACTTATGCCGAGTTTTTCGATTGCAAGGGGGTTGTACAAAGGAATTCCTTCAGCGTGATCATACACTCACTAAAAATGAATGCGTTAACGTCTGCATGATTCAGTGAGACGCACGTGACCAGAGCATTCAAACGCTAATTCGCTGGTGCTTCATTGCTATA
This sequence comes from Araneus ventricosus, assembly GCA_013235015.1. Classification (NCBI taxonomy): domain Eukaryota; kingdom Metazoa; phylum Arthropoda; class Arachnida; order Araneae; family Araneidae; genus Araneus; species Araneus ventricosus. Next base: position 17,302 of record BGPR01004864.1, read on the forward strand.
ATGCGTCGGTTCACAGGTTTCAGGTACAATAGGTCTTCCATCCCGTCCTAGTACTTCCACAGACATTTTATTGCCCTGACCCAACTCCATTTGACTTTTCCCTCGGATGAAGAATATGCTTAAGAGGCAATGACTCTCAGTTTCCAAAGAAGTACAGCGAGAAGCGATGAAGACGCTGAAAGATGTTGCAAAAGGAATCTTGTAACCCGCATTTTCATCTTTGAACAACGATGACAAGAATACATAGTAGCACCGGATAGTTACTTCGATGGAAACGCCAAATAAATAAGTTCTATCCCTACTTGTTCTTCCGTAATTAATACAATAAGTTCTGAAACTTTTTGAACGTGGTACTTGATGAACGTTTTTCATCAATTTATTTATAAATATATATTTATCCTCCCAGTCATAGAGAGCCTCCTCCCTCTTCATATAAAAGCAAAAGCGGAGTCCACCCTAGTAAAAGTTTCATGCCTTAAGAGATACAGCAACTTTGAATGATTCAATTACAGTTTCAAAGACTTTGAACAACTCTCTCCACCAATATTGACCCATCTAGCCCTCTTCAACTAGGAAAACAACATCTTATTTAATGGTTACTTCCCCTCAAATGGACTAGCAATTTTCTCAGATGGTTCAAAACTTAACAACAAAATTGCGAAATTGCAACAACGAATTTTGCGCTTTTGACAGAGGCTCATTACAAAAATCATGGATGGCGAAACTCGACTCCCAAAACGCAGTCTTTCAGGCTGAATCCCTGGCATTAAAAGAGTCAATAACCTGAGCAAGCGGTCAGAAAGGCAGGGCCAGATTATGGTATGACAGCGAAACAGTCCTCAAAGTAATCATATCTCCAAAATCAAGGAACTCCATCATCCAATAGATACAAATATCACTCCAAAACAATCCGGGAATCGAAGTTGGTTGGGTAAAAGTTCATACTGGTATCGCAGGAAATGAGGCAGCAGTCGAATTGGCAAAGAAGGCAACGAAAGAAGGTCCTAAATTTGAAATCCCAGCTCCCGAAAGTTATCTCAAGAAACTACTCAAAACCTCCTCGCTTCAGAGATGGCAAAGAGACTAGAATGAAGGCTAAATAGGAAGACTTATCCATAATATCATACCAAAAGTCTCCGACATCCCATCACCCTGGACCAGGAAGGTTATTCATTTCATCACTGGCTATAGACCCTTTCCCTGCTTCCTTAAAAGGTTCAATCTATATCTCACAAATCGTTGTGCCTGTAGGGAAGTGAACGACCCTCTGCACTTTGCTACTAGCTCCCGTTGACCATCTCCTTCCACATGATGAAACCAAGTGATCATCTCACCAAACATTGGTGGTAAGGTTGCCTCTCCAAAAAACACTCAAGATCCAAAATCATCCAACTAGTGAACTTCCTTACCGATAAAAAAAATCTTGTTTAAATTGGACCCTGGAATTGACAGTAATTTTTCAGCTAGTGACTCGGACATTGAGGTCGCTGTCCCCCAGTAACAAGACACTCCCAACGAGTATGTTTGTAATGTTTTTCCCCTTTTCTCTCTTTTGTTCTTTCATTTAAAATGCCGCATCATTATTTTATAGTGTTTGGTATTTAGTATGTCTCTTCGTATATTCACTTGGATTCATTATTTTATGTATATAATTTTGCTTTTAATTTTTGTTTTATTATTATCCAATGTATTTTTTGCTCAATAAAGCTTCTACGCACACCCATCAAAACTGAAAACCAGAGATTGTTATCTCTGGAATCAAGGGTGAATCGTAGTGTAATGCAATGTAATGTGTTTGGCAGTATCAATGGATTATAGGTACTATTAAGAGAAGAACTATATTCTTTATCTCTCGTGCTACTACACCTACTGGCAGTAAAAATCACTTTCATTCTCTCCAGAGAACTTATAGCGCAGCCAATTGTTAGGCACACACGCGATGCAGAGATTCCACCGCATAATAGCTAAATTTTTTCACAGAATTCTACGGGAAAGTTGACTGCTATGAACGTAATTTTTATCACAGTTTCTCTCCTTAATCCTGGGTTTCATTTTTCGAGTATTTAAGGTAAGCAAATTAAGCAAGGTAAACAGAGAGGAAGGCAACAAGATTCTTGGAGGCTATTAAAAATATCGATTGATCTAAACCGACACGAAAGCCCAGAAAAGTTATTTTTTCCATTGATTCAATCTATCCTGAGAACTTTTAGAGACGCCAGCAATAATAATTTCTTCTTATATAACAAAGGTTAAGTCTCGTGTATAAAGAGTTTTTTTCATTAAACTCAAACTTAATTACATGCCATTGTATTCGTAGCAGGATAAATGGCTCTTTATTTCGTGGTTTAAGTTTTTTATTTGTTGTTTATCAATATTTAGTATGATGAAGAGAGAATAAAATTACGAACTAATCGATACTATGCTTCGTTTACTTTTATATCTTATATACTATGAATGGTTAAACATGGAGAAACAAATACTTATATAAATCAGGCTAAACGTTCTCCACTTGAGTTTCTTGAAAAATTATACAATATGACATATTATATTCAAAATGCCTCTACAATTTAACATACAGCGTCTTTATAAATAAAGTTCCACTTTGAAATGGCCTTAAAAAGAAAACTAATGGACAAAATCTTACTAAGATTGTTTATTACCAAGCTTTATAACATTCAGGAGGTCAAGTTTTATCTTCCGCAAAAAAAGAAAAAAATCCTCAGCATAAGCGAGAAATGGCGCTGTATACAATATTGTTAAACGAAATAAGACATTAAAACATCGGTTTAAAATTTTTGAATCCTTTCCAAAATAAAACTGATTGTGGGGTTATGAAAAATCGCAATGTCTTGTAAATGGCTTGCGGCAGGAGAAATGCAAATTAGAATTATGCAAATGTGCTTCACACGTCATTTGATTTTTCAGCTATAAAATTGAGCCTCCTCGTTAGAGCTCTCATTGTTATAAGTAGACGATGTCTGTAACCATGCAAGACCGTGCCTTTCTCGTTAAGTGTTATTATGAATGCGATAACAATGAAAGGCCTGCTTTCAAAAAATATCGTTCTGTAAGGGGGCCAATGTCACAGCAAGGCTTGAGGAAAATGATGGCAAAGTTTGAAGCCACAGGTTTGTTATCTGTTGCACCTGGGAGGGGAAGTAAGCCTGTTTCTGTGGAAACCGAGGAGGCTTTTGCATTAGCAGTAGAGGAAGCAACAATGGAAAGCACACAAGGGGCATGCAGCGCAAGAGCTGTTGCGCGCCGAACGGACTTATCATTGAGTACGGTGTACAAAATCGTTCGTAAAGTACTACTGTACTACTCTTATAAAACGAAACATGTTCAACAACTTGAACCTAACGATCCTGCTAAAAGAGAATCTTTCTGTTTGGAATTCCTTACATGGATGGAGGTAGAAGAACATCGGCCATGGAACATTTTGCGGACGGGTGAGGCCCATTTTACCTAAATGAGGATGTCAATACCAATAACTGCAGGATATGGTCCAAATAAATCCCTCATGTTATCCACTCAGTTCCATTGCATTCTCCTAAAGCCATCGTCTGGTGTGGTATGACTGCTAGTGTCATAATGGAACCATTTTTCTTTGTAGAGCAATTACAGCTGGACCCGTAACTAGCACTATGACTGCTGCTCGCTTAGAGACGAAGTTAAGACGTTTAGTGATACCTGACTTTCAGCAACGAGGAATTTTAGACACTCTGATTTTTATAAAGGACAGGGCTCTAATTGGTAAATGTGTCAAACAGTTACTTAAGCAACATTTCACGGATGACTGGGTTAGATGCCGACACTTCCCCATTTCTTGGCCATCCCGGTCACCAGACTTCAACCCCGGCGACTTCTGGCTATGGGATTACCGCAAAACCACTGTTTATTGTGATAAGATAAACAATTTGGTGGAATTGAAAAATGCGATACATTGAAATATCCGTAACATTCCTTTTGATATGCTGAGAGCTACTGTTGAGAACGCACTAATGCGGTTTAACTTGCTGTCAGAAAATGGTGAACACCACATTGAACATGGTTTGTAACACGTATTAGAAACGAATAAAAACATTTAAAACCTATGTTTTCATGCTTTATTTTATATAACAGTATTGAATACAGCGTCATTCCCCGCTGGTGATGAGGGTTTTTTTGCGGAAAATAAAATCTCATGACCTCCTGTAAACTGTTACCAAATTTGATAACATTTTGTCCATTAGTCCATCTTCAATTTTGGTATCAAGTCAATATACGAAATTTATTTTATATAGCTTGTTGAGTTTTTGAGTTGCTGCATTCACATAGACAAGAAACAAAAAGACAGTGCACCCTTGGCGGATTTGCTTCAAAGTTGGACACATGTCCATAATTCTGGTGATAAAAACATGGCCACTTCCATCCGTCAAGTTAATTGAATTTTTGAATTATCCTATTCCCATCTAAACCGACATCCAGACTGACAGACTTTCCGCAAATAGATTGGTGTAAAACCCACATACCAGATTTAATTCTCCTTGTTCTTTAGTTTCTGAGTTGCAAACAGACAGACGTAATTTCAAAAGTGGAGTTTTATGACTTTGAAGATCTGAACACGAAGAATCATATATATATTCAGGTTTCTTATTTTCGATTATTACAATACACTCACTTTGTAAAAAGAGAAATTAGAAGATTCGAGGAAGTAGAGAATAAATAAATAAAAGCAATCCTAATCTAAATAATGTGTTGATTCACATATCACATATTTACTTCAGTTAAAGTGCCTTAATGAAAGCATTTTCTTGTACGAAGATGTCCTTCAATTTCGTCTGTAAACTCTAGACAGATTTGCTGGATGTCTTCTCAATTGTCTACATCTATAACAAAATCGATAATTATCTGATAGTGATGAATTCAGACTTCATCCAGTATTACAAAAGGATGCGAAATTTTTTCTGGATTCAGGTGAAACACATTCAAACTTTTGTGGAAATACATCTTTGATCCAGGGTGAACAATCGCGGCATCCATGTTTCGGAGAGTTTTCTCATGTGTAAATGTTCCGGCAAAATATTATGTAAACCAGCATTTTTGATGCCCATAGTCATAGCAATTTCACGCACTTCATAGTCATGGTCATAGACATTTCAAGTAAAAGTAATCCAGATTTGGTGGAAAAGCGCCATATCATAGAATTTGCACAGACTTATTGTAAGACCATCTCATATGTTTCGCAAGACAGATCGCAAAGAATCTAGGTAGCATTTGAATTAGAAGGTTGAAACAATAAATAAATCTCTATTTAGAATAATTTCCAATACTCTCTATAGAATATAATGTTAACGCTATCAAGTTTTAATTTAAATACAAAAAAAATATTTTAAAATACATTGAAAATTCTCAGAAGAAAGCGACTGGTAAACTGACCCAGTCATTTGATAAATAAATATTAGTTTTAAATGAATAATGATATTTAGCTTGTTCTTGCAGTAAAAACTGACCAGCTCTCTCTAGCTGCCGTCTTCATGAAAAATACGTCATGAAAACACCATAAAGGCATTTTAAGGAATATTTCTAACACTCGCGCAGGATTTTTGAAATTAATATGTCAGCAGACTTAAATGTTAAGAGCTCATAGTCATCCAAAAAAAGCGAGAATAATTGCTTGTCCAATAATCCGTAATTACCTTCTGCAACTGACTTGTATATTCATTGTCTGTGCTATATAAATACAGAATGTAACTGTCGAATGGAGCCATTTATCATAATACAAGCTCTGATGGGGTGCAGTTCTGTCGCAGGCGATCTCATTTGTCAGATACAGAATAATTCAGAATTGTTGATAACATATTCCTCAATAATCCCACATTGTTAAGTCAGGGCCAATCACTCCACGCTTAGAAGGTCCGATGCCTCAAGGAACGCAGCGGAACGTGAATCGACGCTCATGACTGTCTGTCATTCATTCCCGTAATAGAGATGAGGTATTAAAATTGATGGCTAGTTATGGTGCACTCACTGTGGTTGTTTTGGTAGATGAAAAAGTATTAGTGGTTTCATTCAAAATATGCAGAGTGGGCGGTGAGACCGACTTCTTATCCTCAATTAGAGACAAAGCTGCTTTATAGCCAGCATACGTCTCAAACATACCTATCTACTAAACCTAAACCTAAAACTATGCCGTGGGAGTAATGGTTGAAGATAAGAAGTTTATGAATGAGATTTTTCTTAAGAAAAAAGAGTTTAGTTTTAAGAGTTTCTAAGCATTTTCTGAATTAAGTAGACTAGTTAACACAACAAATGATTTGAATATGAAATAGAATAAATAACGTAATGCCTTATGGATTCAGTTAATGGTGTGGCAAACATTTTTGCTAGAGACACATTCGAAAATATAATATAAAAAGGGCCTTTCTTTCTCTACATCAGAATAAGACCGTGAATGTTCTCTTTTGACTTTCTCGTATACTTCCACAAAAGGTTGCCACTTATAGCTTACGGTCGAAATTAATTTTTTCCAGATGATATGCAACCAAGTGTGTCCAAATGAAATGATTAAATTTCTTACGAAAGTATCCAGTTTAACTTTTCCTGTTGAAGGATTTATCTAATTTTAGTGTCAAAAACAATATACAAAAATTCATATTTTTAACTCTTTATATTTCTGAGCTATCATCTTCAAATGAAACAGATAGACAGACAAAAGGGCAATCATCCCTTTGAAGGATTTCACCCCAAATCATTCGTTGTGTACTTTTGTCGAAAAAGAACTTCAAATCTGTATATGAAACATCACATTCATATAATATAATGGGTTTTTTAAAGCTTTTTCATATGCTTTTAATTTAGCATAATTCTCTGGGATAAAATCTGTATCAGGTGACATTAGATTTGAATTCTGCAAATCTTACATGTCTTTCGAGGATAATAAATCGTTTACTTGTATAAATATGCGCTAGATTTGTATATTTGCTATTTCTCTTTAGACTAAAACGAAGAAAATGGTTATCGGATTTTATGGTAATTATAAATACTGATTATCACTATATTATTTACCAAACTGTGTCCAACAGCACTAGCCAAACATTTTCCTTTTCCTAAACAGAGCTAGATGAAAAAGTTCATATGAAAACGAAACTGTAATTTAATTAAGAGGTATAGTAAGTCCGTTTTGCAAGTAGCTATATAAAGTATCCCATGCTGAAATCTACTTATAAATAAAATTGAAAGTACACAAAAAAACTTCTCCACAAAATCTATGGTATTCTTGCAAAGAAAGGCAAAACGACTATCGCTGTTACCACCATAACAAATCATAATTTTCTTAATATATTGCTATATTGCCAGCTGATGAAACATTTATGGAAATCGCTTTTCGTTTAGTATTTTTTGTATAAATTTTATCTCTTATCTTTCTTTTCTTAAACCATAATTTTGCCGTTCTTCTTTGTGATTATGCGGTGTTGTTGGAAAACTAGCGTGTTTTTAGCTGATAGCAGAAAAAAAGCTATATAAAAAGCGATTATCACAGTATACTTTACAGCTAAAGAATAGTCTTTGGTTTCGTATCGAAGTCAATTTTTTTTATTACACTCTATACATTTTTTCTTTCAAATGCATCCTTCTTTCTATATTTTCCAGGCGTGCATGAACTGCTGCATAAGCATATTGATTGTAATAGTATATCTTCCTTTATATTTATTTTCATCTGGAATTAGTTGTTGATTTTAACTTTTTCTATGTATCTGTGTCTGGTAAAATAAAATTGATTGAACGTTCATATGAAGTAAATGAAAAAGTGATATTTTATTTTTCTCTACCTATGCTTAAAGTTTCAAACTCGAAAGGATAAATAATTTAAATTCTGAAAAGAATTTCGACATTGCTATGAGAAGCAAATTATTTAAACTTCATTTTTAAAATAAATGTTTTTCTTCAGGTAAAATTACAAAAAATGGAGT
>BGPR01004864.1:31750-103803 GCA_013235015.1 Araneus ventricosus
GAACAATCTGTGAATTAAGGTGCTGTGTGTGAAAGAAAGCATTTCTTTCTTCTTCATTTTAAAATGATCTCTGCTACATGGTGGCATGAACGCTAGTTTTCATCAATGTTACAGAGTTATAAATGATCATCACCTTTTACAAGATCTGCAATATGTGTAATACCTTCAGCATTTTTCTTCTTCATCGTAATAATGTGTACTCTTAATTACGTAGATCGTGATCATCTTTTAAGCGTCTATTTCTGCTGAACGTCTTTTTCCCATCTTCAGTTTTTCCGATTTTTGAATGAGTGATACAAGTCTAAAAAAATGGCCGAAGAAAATGCGAAAATGTGCAAGTTGCATACTTCAAAATATCATTGTTAAGTGAATATAAGGAAAATTCACTTATTTAATAGTATTCGTCAATTCAAGAAGTGTTTGTTAATAATGATCATTACATCTCTATCAAATTTAGGTTGTTTTTTTTTTTTACTTTGTGTTCTGAAATATAATTCTTAGGCCTGCAGTGCTAATGTGTAGCTACAATTTTTATTTTTTGTTTTGTTTGATAAATGTTCATTCTTGTGCATCAATTTTTATGCATATATCTAATTTTTGTGGCAGTAATTAATTTCAATATTAATAATTGTTAAATAAAAAATTATTTAAAATTTAATAAATTTGTTTTTGTTTAATTATTTTTTAGCATTGTACTACCACTATATGCGAATTGACTTTTAATTATGTTGCTAGGGTTTTCAGGTCAGCAAAGGTAGGTGATATATCAGTATTGCTAGAATTGTTTTTTTTATCGTGTTAATTTTTTTAGTACCCAGAATTAATTGTTCAATATATATTATAATTTAAATTTTATTTCTGGGCATCTACCTTGCTTCAATGTTTTTATAAATATCCTAGTTACCTCATCCAATATTTAATGCCGTGACATTTTGGTCCCCCAACATTTTTGATTTTTAACATTTTGATTTTTAACACTTATACTAAGATGTACATACATTCCGTCACTCTCCCGTAATAAAATGAAAATTAGAATTTAACTCGGCCTGTTTAATCACTTAACGACTTCAATAACGAATACATTTTATATATATATATAATAAACTCAGTTTGTAGGCAAATTGTTTTATTCATATTGCTTTCACAAGAAATCCATCCATTGGCCAATATTTATCTATTCATAACGAATCTTTCAGTAATCCGCCAACCAATAGACACCTCAAGGGAGCGGTTGTCGTTGATTGGCCGAAGATGATAAAATTCAAAGCTTCATAACTTGGTAAATTTTAGTCTAATCGAATCTAAAATCGAGCCTATTTTGCGATCCGGTTTTTTCACCCGGTTATTGGAATTTAAAAAATAATCGGTTATAACCGGTACAAAAATATCACCGAAAAAATCCGGTTAACCGAAAGTAAAAAACCGGTTAGGTTTCTCCCATCCCTAGACCTTTGTCCGATTAAGTGTATTTCTTTAGTTAGTCTTTTATTAGTTAGTATTTGCAGTTAATCAGGAAATGAAAATAAAATTTTCTGTGTACTGCTAAGAAAAATGTAAACATCCCCCCCCCCTCCATTTTACATTTCACTCCTAGTTTTTAAAAAATCAACTCCGCCTGGCGCATGCGTAAAAACTCGGAGGCTTTCCGTATCTGATAATAATAGGTATTCTGGAAATTTAGATATCTGGGAATGTCAGTATTCTTTTATTCATTTTTCTAAGGATATTTTATATTTTCCTAAAACTTATAATTATTTTTTTCGGCGTAAGATGAAAGAACCCAACTTTCGGTTGGGTTGAAATTATGAAATTTGAACTTACGATTTCAAATATGTTTTAGCATTGTTCCTGAAAAGTGTCTTTTTCAAAATTTACCAGTGTAACTAATTTGAATTTTGAAGTAGTAACTCATCTTTTGAATAACGCAACAAGAAGTATTAAAATGTACAAAAATAGATAAAACTTAATACAAAACTTAGTAAATCGCATAAAATATATCTTATTGTTCAATCATTTATTAAATCACGGTATATTAAAACCACCCGCAATGACTCAAAAGAAAAAACGAGGGGTGTAATAACAACATTTAGATGACATGGGTTCAAGCTGATCTTTTATTACTTAAGGTTTCTACCTAGTTACGGAGGCAAATTTTTTGAATTGTAACTAACAATTTTAGAGCATTTTCTGGATGAATATGAATCAAAACAATGAATAATCCAATTCAGGAAATTAAATGAAAATTTAAATTAATTAAAATGGGGTAATTTAGGTAAAATTTGATGAAAATTATTGCGAAACACAAAACGCTCTACGTGGAATTTTTATTCAGAGATTTAAATTGTATTTTACTCAGCATACTTGGAACAGTGTTGAAGACAATGAATTAAAATCTAAGAAATATTTGCATTTTCGAAAAAGTTATAGCTCATCACACATATTCTTAATCAAAATTTTTGAAAATGCATAGGCATCGATATAAATAAATAACCAAAAACTATACACGTTAGATCTAAATCTTTAGTTCATTGCCTTTATTACATTTGAGTTAATATGTGTACAAAATTTCAAAGAAAAATTTTCATAAGTTTTTCCTGAAATCATGTTTTGCGTATTAAAATTTAGATAAAAAATACATTCTTCAAAAAAGGCATTTAAAGTTTTGATTTATGCGTTACTAAAATAATCCTGAATATCATTACCTAAAAATCATCAGTCTTATAAAATAAACTTCATTATTCTCATTTTCTTTCTTTTTTTTCTTTGTGGTAGCCTGTTTTTTTCTGGACAGTTTTGTTACTGGCAAACACTGCCTTTTCGCAGTAGCATTTCGCTCGGTGTCGAAGCTGATATAATGTTTTAATGTGTAGTGATAGTTAGTAAATGCAGCAATTACTGCACTTTGCATCTGTTGCAAATTACCAACATTAGCTCTTACTGCTATACCATAAAAATTTTACTTTCAGGAAATTAAATGAAAATTTAAATTAATTAAAATGGGTTAATTTAGGTAAAATTTCAATAAAATTACTGCGAAACGCAAAACACTCTGCGTGGAATTCTTATTCACGGATTTAAATTGCTTTCTTACACAGCATACTTGGAACAGTGCTGAAGGCAATGAACTAAAATCTAAACAATATTTTCATTTTTGAAAAAGTTGCAGCTCATCGCACATATTCTTACTCAAAATTTTTGAAAAGGCATAGGTATCGATAACAATAAATAGCCGAAAATCAAAAACTACACACGTTAGATCTAAATCTTTAGTCCATTGCCTTTATTACACTTGAGGTAATATATGGAAATTTCAAGGGAAAATTTTCATAAGTTTTTCTAAAATCGTGTTTTGCGCATTAAAATTGAGATAAAAAATACTTTCTTCAAAAAAGGCATTGATTAATATTTTACTAAAATAATACTGGACACTACTTACCTAAAAATCACCACTTTTGTAACACACACCTTCCTTATTTTCAATCTTCTTATTTTTTTTTCTTTCTGTTTGCCGTTTTTTTCCCTAGACAGTTTTGTTGCTGGCAAACACTACCTCTTCGAAGTTGCAATTCGCACGGTGTCGAAGCTGCTATAATGCTTTAACCTATAGTGACCTGGAGTAATACCTAGTTCTTTCAATACTTCTATTATACCAGAGAAACCATCATTAAACTGTAGCACAGCTATAGAAGAACCTAAACGCAAAGTTTGTAATTCAACAAATCTGTTTTAGGTAATATTGTCCATAACACATTATAGAAACTTTCATTTGAGTTTTGTGCTTTTCCATGAAGACACTTTTCAATAAGTTTTTGATCACATAATTTCATGTAGGTAGGCTTAATAATGTTCATAATACTTTATGGAAGGCCTGAATTGGAATCCTTGAAGTTTTTACCAACAGAAATTGCACGCTGGTATTTGCACCAATTGTCGCTTCCTTCTGGGCACTGTTTATGCATTGGGTTTTTTTATACTAGAAAAAGGGTGAGCAAATGCAGCAATTACTGCACTTTGCATCTGTAGCAAATTTCCAACATTAGCTCTTATGGCTATACCATAATAATTCTGCAACTTATTTATGAAATTGTCTGTGAGTTACCCCTTTTCACCAAGTTTTTTATTCTTATTTTTCAAATTTCGCAAGTGAGTCCCCACTCGTTTTTGAATACGCCCAATGCGCTCACATTTCACGACAGAATTTGTACCATAAATATCTTTAATTTCATCGTAACCTTTAGAATCTCCACCCCCAAAATATTCCGAATAAATATGTCCGCGAGAATTTACAGAACGTTCGAATATTCTGTAAGCATAAATAACTTACATATATCCTGAAGAGCCTTTGTGATTTGCACATTGGTGTTTTTGGGCTAAATATGATGGCGAAGTTTTCGTATTACATTTTTTACAAAATTGTGACATGACTTCCATATGAATTACTTTCCCACCAAGAATTGAAATGGCACTCACAACACCATTCGGAGATGAGTATCCCCTTTGTTGCCAAGTGCCATCTACTGTTACACCACATTTCACAGTAGGTACAGGATCATCAGCATTTCTTATTAGGGTCGATCGCTCTTCTATGGAGAAAAAAAATTATTATTAATCAAAACCTACCTATGCGGAAAAGATGTTCTATGGTATGGAGATTAAGAGAAAAATAATAAAAAAATTTAATTCAAAATTTAATACCGCCGCAAGGGAGTTAAATTTTCGAAAAAAATGGAAAAATACTGAATTTTGATTATACGATTTTAAAAAAAAATTATTATTAATCAAAACCTACTTATGCAGAAAAGATGTTCTATGGCATGGAGATTAAGAGAAAATAATAAAAAAAAATTAAATTCCAAATTTAATACTATCGAAAGGGGGTTGAATTTTCACCAAAAAATTGGAAAAATACTTAATTTTGATTATTGAATATACGATTTTAGATTCGAAATAATTGTTTTTTCTGCAATATAAATAACCAAAAGTGATGATTAATGAGTATTGAGTACTAAGTAGTGAGTAGTATAATGTACATTGCAACATTTTGTGACTCAGCTCCCCCTCCCCACACCGTCAAATTAGTCCGGTTAAACAACTAGAGCAGTAGGCAATGACTTTGCTTGCTTTCAGAATTCTTCGAAGGGCTAATTCCCTTATGTGATTTCTGTCGTCAGCTAGCATTGATATTAGGACATTTTCTGGATGGCCAACAAATCAGTTTCTTTTAATTACAGGGACTTTTAATTCATAGATGAAATCCTTCAAATCATTCGAGAAATAACGCGATAGAACGATTGATTGATTCAAATGCTGTGCCTTATAGATTAATTATGGTTTCGTTTTGATCTTGAACCACATAGACGCATAGACTTTTGCGATGGATGTCGTTAATATCAATAAAGTCTCGGATGAATTTTTGTGAGCTGCATTGAGCCTGAGAATTCTGTTCGTGATTTTAAGCCACCTTGAGTGGCAAACTTTTCCAGGATTTATCTTCGACAGACTTTCTCTGCAATGTCAGCAGTTTATGACTTCACAAATTTCCATTAAGTACAGTTCATCAGTACTTAAGTCTTTCTTGTTAGTCACTTCACATAGCGTGTATTCTATTGGCGTAGATGAAACTAAAGATAGCTTCTCGCATCCGGCCAACGATTTTCTTATTTCGCCAGTCAGACTTCTGGGTCCAGTTGTGGTTCTATCCACGTGCGCGAAAGATGACGTAGTGGAAGCTCGTTGGCGTGTAACTGGCACACAAACCATTGCAGTGGACGATTCAAGATCAGTTCCATGTTACGTATAATACCTCCTTTGACACCTGTGTTGACAGATGTTCCGTCGCAACCAACTTTGTTACATCTATGTCATTGTCAACGCATGACAAAAAAACTATATATGTTATTTCCAATAATTTGCGCTCTCCCGAAATTTACAGACACGTGGCCGATGTACTCAGAGCCAGGTTCTTTCACCAAGCTTATGTGTCCTTCTATTATGATTTTTCTTCTGTTGTCTTCCATTGATAGAGTCCTGTCTTTTCGTCCATCTATGTATAAACCAAACTGGTCATGGTCATAATCTTTTATGACCTGAGACAATAGAGTGGTTCTTGCCTCTGTTCTCCCACGCCGAATTTTATTTCTGTCAACAACGTTCAAAACATTGCTTTCTGAGATAATGCCCACATCTTGCAGCGCAGCTGACACGATGGCAGCGCCTGCTCGGTCGGAAATACCAAATCGGTCCAATGTTCTAACTGCAGCTAAAACTTTTGTCACTACGGGTGTGACTGTGGGGAAGATTCCAGGAAGTACCACTTCCGACTTATCGAGGGGTGGGAGGATAAAGCAGGAGACAGAAAAAAGATGGGACTGCCTACTGCTCTAATTGTTTAACCGGACTGATTTGACGGTGTGGGGAGGGGGAGCTGAGTCACAAAATGTTGCAATGTACATTATACTACTCACTACTTAGTACTCACTACTCATTAATCATCACTTTTGGTTATTTATATTGCAGAAAAAACAATTATTTCGAATCTAAAATCGTATAACCAATAATCAAAATTAAGTATTTTTCCAATTTTTTGTTGAAAATTCAACCCCCTTTCGGTAGTATTAAATTTAGAATTTAAATTTTTTTATTATTTTTCTCTTAATCTCCATACCATAGAACATCTTTTCCGCATAGGTAGGTTTTGATTAATAATAATATTTTTTTAAATCGTATAATCAAAATTCTGTATTTTTCCATTTTTTTTCGAAAATTCAACCCCCTTGCGGCGGTATTAAATTTTGAATTTAATTTTTTTTATTATTTTTCTCTTAATCTCCATACCATGGAACATTTTTTCCGCATAGGTAGGTTTTGAAATTCTGAAAAAAAAATTTTCGATCCACCCTATTTCTTATCTCTCCAGCTGCATGTTTCGCCGAATTCTCAGCAACTGACACAGAAGCATGGAGGCGTTTCAGTTCTTGTATTCTGAAAGAAACTTTTGAAGGAAATGCTGGCAAATTTAGCGTAGCACAAAGTTTCTTTGCAGAAGTAGGAGCTCAAACCGAAGATGGAGTCTTCTACCAAATATAACCCATTCTTTTTACATTCTGGGCACAGTAAAATACTCAAAATACTTATAAGTATTTCAATATCTATAATCCTGAATCCAGTCAATTTTTTTTATCCACAGTATCCTCTCTGAAATGTTCTTGAAAGGTCTGCAGTTTTTTCTCACTACTCGTCAACATTACTTCTGCAGATGTTCCAGTAACAGGAGTTGTTAATTCCTTGGACGTTGAGAAACGATTACCGTAAAATTTCCTTCTCGTCAATCAGCCCATACTTTTTTCACCCATTGTAATGTTACAAAGAGCAAAAAAGATAAAAAAGTAATAAAAAATTAAGCGATATTCAGTGAAAATAACTTTGCCAAAATAAGTTAGCACGCAGTCGAGCACATGGAATGAAAAGGTAAACAGAATTCCAGACGAATGTTGTTGCCAGTCTTTCTTACATAGAAAATGTTTAGAAACGATATAAAATTGTTGTGGCTCATTAATAGAGCATATTAGAAATTAATTTTCAAGCCAATCGGCATTTGTTTTGGGTAAAACAGTGACAAAAATGCAACTTCCGGTTTCGTTTTTTGTCTGTTTCGTTTTATAAAAACACCTGTATCTTCGCGTCTATTCATCGGAAAAGTAAAACAAATACAGATTTAGAAAGATAAACGCATGGCCTGTGAGATAAAACAATAAAAAAAAAATTGCGAATTTTAGTCAAAAACCGCTTTGGAAACATAGGCAGATACTTTAAAGACTGGCACGAACACCTTTACAGCATGTAAACAAGTATCCAAAAATTATACGTGTAGCAGCCATATTTCAGTAAGCATCACTCAGTTGTGAAGTGATTTATGTTTTGTGAAATATACTGCGTGACTGGATGCAACAAAAGAGATGGTGAATTAACTCATAAATTATTTACTTTGCTGTCCTGAAATGAGGATGTAAAACTTTAGACACTGAGGATCTAATCACAGTAAAACAGTAAGATTTAATGAAAACAATAACTTTCAGCTAAGTTAAGCAGTTTAGGATGAGATAAAGGCCGTGCACTAAATAAAGCCTAAATATAGAATGTTCATCAAGAAAGAAGTGATTAAAAGTTCAGAAGGATTGTTTGCTTTAATTACTGATGGAACTGCAAATTTTGCAGTTTATTCGTTATAACGCAACAAGAGTAAAACGTTTAAAAGCACATAAAATAAATGGAGAACTTTGCAGGTCAAAGAGAACTAGACATAACCTCTTCTAACATTATTTTTTCATAAACATTTGATATATCATATACACTTGTTTCCAAAAATACTGCACAATTTTGAAGACGCTGCAAAATTGGAGTTAATATGGATACTATGGTTCACAATTAGTTTCTGAAAATCGTGGGACATACTGTCATCGGAAATCACATTTTACAGTGAAGATTCGGTCGCGAGGGCAATAAGGGGGGCCACCAGAAAGGGATGGAGGCGAAAATAGAGTTTGACCCATCCTGTTTCACAGAAAGCTTATAACGGGATGTAACTTTCATCAATGGTTATGTTTGTTATGCTTAACACTTACCTGCATTTTCATAAAAATATCACGAGTTTTCGGAAAGTTATAGAGGTTTTCTTTAAAAAATCCCAAATTTGTCCGCATGTTTTTTTGCTTAAAACATGTAGAGTTTTCCACCAAATTGTACGACACATGAGGAATACTTGACAATATGTGAAAGAAGCGTTGTATTAAAATTAGAATTAAAATACTTGAATATTACAGAAAATATGATCATTTATAGTAAATAATTTTGTACTGCCCATATGTGAAACGTAGTGTAATTTGTTTTCATAACTTCAGAGCCAGGGCAACTTATATAAACATTCCAGTCCGATATCATTAGTATTCAGAAAGATATCGGCATTGCAAATTGGTGAATTTCAGTAGACTCTAAGAGAAGCTAAATGATGAGGGTTCTTGTACAAACTGATATTTTTAAACCTGAATCTTCGAACAGTAATATTGAATTTTATGAAAGTTTAATATCCTGAATACTCATGTATCCTTATAAGTTAAATACATACTTTAAATTAAAGTTCGAAGATTAATATTAGTGATACAAATGCTTAAATTTCCTGTAATATTCAATTTTTTTAATTCAAATATTAATACAATACTTCTTTAACATATTGTCAAGTATTATGTAAGTTTCGTACAATTTGGTGAAAAACTCTACAGGTTATAAGCAAAAAACATGCGGAAAAATAAGGCAGATAAGAAAACCTTTATATCTCCCAGAAAAAATTTGCTGTGTTTACGAAAATCCATGTATATGTTATGCACATCAAACATAACAATTGATGAAAGTTACCTATGAAAGTTCGTTATCAGCTTTCTGTGGAAAAGGATGGTTCAAACTCTATTTTCGCCTTCATCCCTTTTTGCTTGTCCCCCCTTATTGCCCTTGTGACCGAATCTTCACTGTAAAATGTGAGTTCCGACGATAGTACGTCCCAAGATTCTCAGCAACTGATTGCGAACCATAGTATCCATATTAACTCCAATTTTATAGCATCTTCAAAATTGTGCTTAATTTTTGGACACCAGTGTTTGTTGCTGGTATATTTGAATGAAATTATCTATTTGTCTTTAGTTTCCTGCTGCTGAAAATTTTGTTTGTTAATCAAGAGCTAATGGAGATTTTGAGTTATTATATGAGTTTAAAAACTCTTCATCACTTATTTTCAGATGCCGATGTGTCTTCTTTACACTTGCATAAGTCTCACTTGGGGGCAGCACGAGTACGTGAATGAGAGGCCGCCGGATAAATAAACGGGGTCTCGCTTCCCTGGTGGGCACAACAATGGTTTGGGCTTGCCCATTACCGGTGCTAGTGCGTGCCTCCTATGGAAGGGGTCGGGCTGTGACCGCTGATGGCCGTTTGCCTCAGAAGTGGAGCTACCGCAGCAACTGTCATTCAGATGAACCGGACGGCTTCGCGCCCTTTCGGAGTGATTTCGATATGAAATACACTTGAATAAACAAGAGAGGTCCACAGATCATTCATTTTACGGCCTTAAATACTCCACTTCCTATACTGTAATGTTTTTTATGAGCTGCATGGTCACATATAACTAAAATGGACAAAGACACAGATTTCTGACTAATCTAATGTTTGACAAATTTCCGCAATTTGAATAAAATAAATTTTATCGCATTTAAAACAAACAGTGATATTACCATTCAACCAAGGCGCTGACGACTCACACTTGTCGTTAAATTTAAGTGTCCACTATCGTAATCTGTCTGATTTTCTTCTTTCAGAAAGTGAAATATTTCTCATATAGACTTCTTTATGTTTTCATTTAAAGAAATGTTGCAGACATTTGAAAAAATTCTTTAGTCTCTATATGGCAAAGTTCTCTGCGAAATCTATACCATCTGAAGCTTGGCTTATGAATAATCGTACACGACTTATCCAAGATTTTATGATACATTATCTTTGTAGACCAGTCTGACCAAGAATGAACAGTTCATAATAAAAATGAATCTAACAAAATTAATGGAAATACAACATTAATGTAACATAGTGGGGTAGATGAATATTTAAGTAAGTATATTTTAAGGTAGTTAAAAAACAAATCAGAACTTTAATAGAAGGTAGTTAAACTTAGAAAATAAGTTAAAAATGGAAGACTGTAACTTTTATGGACAATCAAATACTCTTCATACATAGAAACAACAATTTTATATCAAATATCTACTGAACGGTGAGCATGACCGATACAAAAGTAGTATTTTGCCGATAATAGGGAAAACTAAAGAAATTTAAAAGGGGAAAAACTAAAGATTTATGGGAAAGTTTATTCAAATTGTGGAATAATATGAGATTTCTAACACCATTTGTCCTTTGGTCATATGGTGTTTTGGAAGGGATTTCATTCCAATTTGAAAAGAAATGTAATGGTGTGGAGAGGAATGTGTTTTAGTTGTTCTGAAGTAAATTTTCCATTTTTCTTTCTTCTTTAGATTTGAACTTTATCTTGAAGGTATGATAAATTAAAATATTTCTTTTTAGCATGCTCCAAGCTGTAATTTGATGTACGATATTGTCCAGTATATTAATTCTAAGTGGAGAGGAGAATTCATTGGAATTTGGAGAGCCCTCAGACAGAGATATGGACCGTCATCGGCTATGGACCAGAAGAGCAAGACTACTATTATTGTACCATCAGGAAACAGACAGTCTGCTTCCTTATATGACAACTTCTGATTACCATTGCTCTCCGATGGGATAGTGAGTTTTCATAAATAGGATAAAGAGTTAAAAGTTGAGGGAGATGAATTCTCTCATTAGCAAAACTTTTATTGCCGCTTAGTATGTGTAAAGTTTCTTCACTTTTAGAAAAGAACGATTCCCTGGAGATAATTTTGAAATTCTTCAATCTCGTCTGAAAATAACCAATGTCTCTCAAATTGCTGAATAGAGCAGATAGATTTAAAACCGAAGTTCCATGAAATTATATTTTACATAATTTTATACAAGAAGAAATTCCGTTTAGAATACCTGATTTGCTGGATTTTCTGCAACTTCTTAGTCTAGCAATAATAACTATAGTAATATGATCGGTCATTATGGACATGCACATTTCGAACCACTGACAGTTCCGAAAAACGCCAGCAAATTCGATATTTGAACACAAAAATTCGATACAAGGTACACTGCTCCATAAGATAAAGGCTAAAACAACCTATACACAATTTCAAATTTCCCTACACACAATTTCAAACATTCCTATACAAAATTCATTGATTAAAAACTAAATAGCATTAAAATAAAAAATAAGAATAAAGAAAATAAAATGAAAAAAAGGAATACAGGAAGCCAAAAATTAAAGCGGTACTATACAACAAATCAAAAATAATCAAACAACATAGTAGCGGCCTGCATAAAGGGACGAGAATTTACAATTAAAAGTTAAAACATAGAAAAAATAATCCCATAGAATAGCAAAATAAAAATAAGTAGGGGAAGTCGGGTAAGACGACGAAGAGTCTAAGATGACGAATTGGATTATACTCGAAAATTTCACTAGATGGCAGCTCCTATCCAGCATCATCAGAGACGTCTAGCGACCAGGCACCCATGTCATGCCAAAATATTCCAATCCGTCCTTTGTGTGATTCATAATACCTGGGAATGTGTTTTAGAGTTGTTACGATGTAAATTTTAGTTAGTGCTTCGTAAGGGATGTGTTCACGGTGTAAGTATTTTTGATTTATGCATGTCATATTCGCAAAGTGCTAATCAAAAGCTGTTCAATGATGTATTATTTTAATTTTTATAATGAGCTGATGCCCTTCAATGATTTTTTGAAATAAAAATGGCGATGCAGGGTAAGATGCCGAAATGTGTGGAGGGTAAGATGACAAACCTCTCCACGCTGATTCAGGAGCTCGTCGTGCTACCTGAATGCCACCTGCCCTTCCTACAACTCACTGGAACTCCAGGGGAAAATGAGCAATTCATTCATTTGAATTTCCTTACGTTGACGCTAATAAAAACATTGACCCAGAAGTCCTCGATAATGAAGAATACATCATTTGCAGTGAGTAAGGTAGCACGGAATTGGGATTCTAGTGTTTTATGTACAAGCTCTGGTCCCATTCCTCCTGTAATGGCTAAGACAAAATCCGAGCCCATGGCGATGCAATTTTTGTAATCGATTTCATTTCTTAAGGTTTGAATCTCAAATTAATATATTAATTGATATTAATATATTAATTAATATAAAATATCAGTGTCCGAATTTTTCCATTAAGCGTTTGCAGCAGCATCGATTCACTTTCAGGTTTATGCAAATTAGATATTCGTCATCTTACCCGACTGTGCGGGTAAGATGACGAAATTGACTTTTTTAAAAAAAGAAATTTTGGGGTGTTAAATTTGATCATAAAAATTTTAAAAAAATATCACTTAAAAAATTTTTTTTTCCAGAAACGAATATTGAAGTCAGGAAAAATCCCAAACTTATGGTCGACGCTTACCCGCCTTCTCCTATATGTATCATAAACAGCTGCAGTCATTTAAGACAAATATAACGAAAGGAGATTGCAAAATTTGGCCAATTAATTTAACATAGTAACAATCTATCAAATCTTCACGTAAGGAGATAAATAAATTTAGTTCTCTTCTGAAATGCAGTGGACAAAAAAAGCAGTTTCGATTCGAAAAATATGTGTGAAATTAACAATAGAGTATATATTTTGAATTTAAAGACATTTTTAAATATAAAATATAATTAAAGGAGGAATTCCCAGATGAAGAATTTTTAGTCCCAATCCCCCTCTATATTTTTCCTTTCCACTTAAGTTACCTTTTCCATCTCCAGGGCTACAATATTTTTAACAATAAATTTCATATCTTTTCTTGATTGGCTGTCCTGCAAAAGTTCTTTAATAGAGTTGTTATTTTTTTTAAAAAATAAGTGTTTATTATGTCTTGCCATGCCTCACGTTAATCCGTTCATCTTTTTCGCAGAAGCGCCAGGGACTCTTTCCAAAGAATCTGTTTTGATTAAGAAAAATTGCTTTGAGTGAGTGGAAAAAATTCTGATTTAAAATATTGACGAAATCATAAATATTATATATATTTATTTAACGTAACAATTGAGACGAATTATAAGATATATAGATATATGCTTTATTATTTGTGAACATCCATTTTCACTTCCATAAGAAATGTATGCGTTTTTATTGTTATGCGTTATTATAAAATTATAATTCCTGTAAATAATTTTCAAAATCTGATTTATTTTTGTAATTATTTTGCTCAAAAAACATTTTAGAGATAAATTACAATGGCATTCAGAAAAAATAACTTGTATTTGAAATTACTACAGTTCGGTTTGAATATAGAAAGGTCTGCCTTATATTCTCGTTTCCATGATATATTATTTATAGAAAGATTCAATTATATGATCAGAAAACTACATTGAAGTTAATATCATAATAATACATCAATAACATCGCTTAAAAATAAAAAAAATGCCGTTGCGGGGCATCCTTACGGCCTGCATGCTAGCTTATATGATTAAAGCTCACAAACCGCAGTTATAAAAACTTTGGATCGAACTTTTGTTTATTAATATCATTGTGAACATTATTACCTCCACAGATTAGAACGAGGGTCGAGATTAATTAACTGCAAACCTATTCGTCTTTTGAATTTTAGATTGAGTATTCTGAAAGGAAATAGCGCTTAATCATCTACACAAAGGAGAATAAAGAACGACTGTGTAATAGTTATTGATTGGTAAAACCAATTAAGCGATTTATTTGGTTTATTAAATTAATGACCGCTTCTAAAGCTATACGAGTGCTTTCGTGGACGATCCAACTGTAATGTAATTTACAGAAAATCTGAATCTTACTGACGATATTTTATTGCAATATAAAAGACTACCTATTTGCATGTAGAACCCTATAAATTATACAATTGTAAAAAGGATTTGTATATACAGTCAAGCCTGCGGTCCTTTTCTATGCGATTTTTTTGTGCGATTTATTTTGTGTGATTTTTTTATGCGGTATATGAATTCCAACGGAAACTTCCGCAAAACTTATCACCGACTTTAAGGTAACAAACAAATTAATCGATTGTAATAGCTTCAAGAGACGAAAGCTACTTTGAACCAGTTCATCACAAGAAGATGCGCGTTTTGGACTACGACGAGTAACACACAATTATGTGCATTTTGAAAATTTCTCCATGTGTAAAATGAGAAATTAATTTTAAAAAAATGTTTCCATGTGCAATTTAATTATTTATTTTGTTTGAAAGCACTTTCTCACTATTTCGTAAATCTTTGACATATTTTCTAAGTGCGAATTTTTTTTTTATGCGATCCTTCTCCGCCGCATAAAAAATTATCTAATCTGTTGTAAAAAATTATTTGTTATAAGTATTTATGAAATTTCTGAATATTTTTTTTGTGCTGTTTCTTTTATGCGGTCCCTATCTACCGCACAAAAATAGGTTTGACTGTATATATAGTTTAACGGTTAACTATGTATAAGAAATGTTTTGTGAAATTGGAGGCAATGAAAATATAACAGTTTAGAAGAATATCTGCACATTTTAGTAAAATGAGCTGATTTTGTCCTCTCCTTGCAATTAAGTTTAGTTTAGTTATATTAACATCCAGTTTCGAATCAATACTAGGGCTATTTTGGGACTGACCTCATAATTCAGAACCGCAATCAGATGACGAGGACGACACCTGGGCTGGCTGCTGACTCTCCAAACGACCGAACCACACCAGTAGTATTTGGGGTTTTATGTTTAATTGAATATATATTGGATATATGATTAATTTTAATTATTTTCAGTTGTAATAGTATGCTAAGACTTGGTCATTTTCAAAAGAATTTGTTTGGTCTTGTTGTCGATTTCACGGTCTTGTCACTTTGAAATTTTAGACATTTGAAATTAAGTTTAAACTTTTAGAATTTGTTATAATGGTTTTAATTAAATTGTTTTCAATAAGACTTTTTATATTGAAAACGTAATGCATGACCGTTAGGTCTGACTCCCTTTCCTGGTCGGGGCGCCTTGTCGTGTTGGAGGTGTGGGCCGGGTTGCTCTGCATTGCACATGACGAACAGGGTATCTTTGAATTGGTGGGTTTCCTGCACTGGGAGTGGTTATTCCTGTTGGTTTTTATTACATGGTTTTAATCAATATACCAAGTGCATGCTTGGTAAAAACGTATTGAAATTTTTAAAGTTTAAAAAAAATAATTGATTACCACTTCATTTTGTGTGTAGAGTTTGTGTGTGTGTTGTTCGATTTTTGGTTCGATATAATTTGTCTGTGTCTGTTTTTAATGTGGTTTTGGGTTGGCTTTTTTCGTATTTGCGCTGCACCTCACACATTGCATTTTATGGGTGGAATTCCACTGGTAATTAAAATTAGGAATGTATTGTTTGTTTGTCCCATGGTAAATTTTTATTAGTGAGTAAGTTTCACTCCATATGCTGTTATTTGTATTGTCCCCTTGGCCGGGTGCGCCCTTGTAATGTGAAACTTTTATGAATGTTTATATGTATTTAATTTCCACCCATGTTGCGGGGCCTAGTATGTATTTATGAGAAAAAAATAATAAATGCGAGTGGGGCATGCGTCCTTCTGCTGCTCGTTGTCGGTTCTGTTTCCCTCCGGCTCTTTCATGCCTTAAACCCAGTAGGGTAGGATGGGTGGGTTGTGTCGCACCACAACAGTGGGAAGACGTTTTGTTTCTTACCTATGATTCAACGTGCTTAAGGCACACATAAATGGCAGATATGAAGTGTAATTGGGTTTCGAGCCTGTTTAAACCTGTCAATAATATCGTATTGCACAGCTTTTTTATATATATTTAAATGAGTGATTCACAATTAAGTCTGAAATTGATTATCAAAAAGATTTGTGCATTCAATATTTAGCAGTAGGTCCCAAAATCCTTGCATGTTCACAATAATGAAAAATAATGATTTAAAATTGTGACAGTTTACTTTTCGTATAAGAAAAAACTCTTTTTATTTCAGAAATATAGAACTTTTCTTTTTAAAACTTTAATTCAGAAGCTATTTTTTGTGAAAAATGGATTGCTCGAATTTCACACGTGCATCGAATTATGTCATTTTTAAACTTATAAGCTAAAATTAAGTCATTGATTGATGATTTTAAATTGATACAAAAATGGCCGGCAATCCATAAACCTATCATGTAATCTATGGACATGCAGTGAATCAATACGACAACGCATTTCCAAAACGGAAGGGGGTTCATTTAATTGGATAGTATAAAAATCTACACTATTAAGGGGTTAAACATTGGTGCCATCTTGATTATTTGTGACATTAAATTGCATTCGATTCATTCTTTTATTTCTTCTAATTTCGTTCGTATAAGAGCGTCTTCATATTCAAAAAATAAAATTGCGGATCTAGTGTAAATTTATTGCGTCATTCACTAAGATAATTTTTTTCAGTCTATTGTTGATTAATGGAATGTATTTTCAAAAGTTACCGTAATCCTTTTTGTTACACTTAAACGAGCTTCTTTAACTCTGTGAATCTCAACTTACTTTCTAGAGCTTACGTAAACGAAAGAGACCCTTGAAGACAGTGAAGTTAACTAATTGATATCGAGAGCAACATAGAGCTCTGATAATGTGCTCAACCACTTTCAATTAGCAGATAAATGAACGCGAACACCACACAAACTTCACTTAGTAAGAGTTAATTTTCTCTGGAATAGAAAGCGAATCCTTTTTCTTCTATTATCTTTGTTTCCACTATTCAGTTAATTCATTATTCCAGAATGAAGCAGTCTGTATAAAATATTATTGAAATGGCAAGACGAGTATGATTCTTGCACTCATAAGATGGATGGAGTTGTGTACTTTTTTCTCATGGATGCTTGTATCATGAGCACATATTTAATTCTTTATTTTATGAATAAAACGAAAACATAAACTCAAGTTAATCTACAACAAATTTCTTTCAGCTCGAATTATTTGTATACATGTTTTGTAATCGATTGTTAAAGTTTAAACAGCTAAAAATCCGTTGTATGATATAGAATTAATTCCAGTTGATTTAATACTCACAACTTCTCCAGCTATTTAGGAAAAGCAAAATTTAAATATTAATAAAGGAAACTAAAATAAGCAACGCCATGTTATATTAAAAGCCACATAAACTTCTCTTAAACCAGCGGGAGTGGTCTCCCCTAAACTTTCTCGTATACTCCTAACACATGTAGAGAAAACTAGAATAATAAAAGGAGTCAAATAAACTTCCGTCGCAAGTAAACCAAAGTTGGAACCACGCGTGGTTTGAAGGATCAAAACAAATTCAAATCCTCTGCTCATTCTTTTGCGCAATAGGACCTGGCGAGACTCCCTAAATGTTTGCTTCCTTACAAAATTACTCCAGAATTTGTTTTTGGCAAACTGCCAAGTTTCGGAGCGTCCCTTCCTTGCACAGGCATTGCCACTAGTAGGCATGCGCAGGGAGTAGAACAAGTATGCGATTATACAGACCGACAGACAGTCAACCCTTTGACGGATTTGGCCCAAAATTTTATACGGACCTACATTCATGACGATAAAACTGTGTATAAAATTTTATCCATCTGGCTTTTCAAGTTTTTGAGTTATAGCGTTCGCATGACCCCGAACATACAGACAGACAGACTTCCCGTAGACGGATTTTGTCCAAAATTTGATAGAAACCTACAAATTATGTTTAAAGACCACATACCAAATTTCATCCCCGTAGCTCTAATAGTTTTCGAGTTATCGTGTTCACAGACACACACACAGACACACACACAGACAGACATAATTCCAAAATTGTGTTTTTCGGAATCAGGGAGGTCTAAAACGTGGAGATTCGTCAAAATCTCGAGTTCGAATTTTTTGACGATTACAATACTTTCTCTTTGTATACTTCGTATACGAGAAAGTAAAAAGGTAAATGAGTGTAAGTAATATAGTAAACGCTTTCCGATTTCTTTATTTAAAAATTCAAAAATTATATAGGGACAAAATTTGAGAGTTACGGAAAAGAGGATACTATAAGATTATTTTTATTATTATCGTTTTTCTTCAAAGCTATTATAGAAATTATCTTTAATAGGTGTTTATTAAAACATTTATTTCTAATGATAAATATTTGGCCAAATAATTTACCTACTCCAGATGACAAAAAGATAACTTTCCGGTAGTTACTTGTCAAGTTTCGAAATATTAAAACACATATTAATGTAATTTCCTTCCAAAGAATTGGTTTCTAATTTTTATTGCGTTTTAAAATAATCAAACACATTTCTTTGATTTTAAGTTATTCGCGTTTACTTTTTGTAAATTAATTGAATTTAAAAATAATCTGAAACGTTGAACCATAGTCGAAATATTTATAAAAATATAAGTTAGAATTCGTCCTAAAATAACAGAGGCAATCTGTTTCTGTAACTGAAAATTTAAAAAGAAATGTTTACAATTTTTCAATCCAGTGAAACAAAAATTTTCATTCTAAAATCCTTTGCGTAAAAAGGGTATCATTTTGAATATTGCTCAAAACCATTGCAATGATTCTTTGAAGAAATAAAGCGGAAAATAATAAATGCGATGTTTATATTCAAATTATTTTTGCAATTCGAGATGGTCTACCAATAATTAGCTAAAAGGTAATGAGAATTAAATTAAGAATAGGAATTTGTTGTAAGTACAAGGTAATTACAAAATAATCATCGAGTTATAAAATGATATAAAATATTAATTGCATCCTTCAATGCTAAAAGGGGGAAGAAGAAGCAGATATTAAATTTTAAACTCATACTTTCCCTTTTTGACTAAATCTGTAATATGCAGAGACACGTATTCTTGAGTGAAGCAATAAATGAAAAAGTGACATTTGTTCTATCCAGAGACACCGACTACCAGATGTGGTGTTGATAACTTAACCTTGTGGAGATCTCATATGGTTCAGAAACAGTACAATTAAAGTAATATTTCTTTTTTTGTTTGTTTCACACAGATGCTTACACACATAATTTCATAATTTAACAAACATTAAAAAGAGAATGGTTCGTTAACGACGCATCGCGCTCAGTCGCATGGCCTCTACTGTGAGTTCAAAGTTTCAGAGGGCGTTGTCTCCGCTTCAGTCACAGTCAAATGCAGTTAACCTCACAAGAGCGTCTACAACTCTTTTTATCTGGCTCTGAAAGTCTCCAGATCTTATGGTTTGCGATTTCTACGTTTGGGCTACATTAAAATACTCCATATGTACTACTATTGCCTACTACGTTGAATACGGTCCAGAACAGTATTATCACCGCTTTTACGAACACAGAAAAAAACATGCCCTAACGTCTCTCAGGAGAATTGAACTACCATATAAATGTGCGTTTCGTAAAAAAGGGAAGACATAAAGAATTTCTACAATCATTAGAAGAAAAAAATTGAAATGTTTCTGTTTTTTATGAGGTACTGTTTATTTTCATAGCTGCAACACTTTTTGAAATATAGTGAGTTAAAACTAGACGATTATTTTGTAATTACCCTGCATTAACCCCTTACTCGTCGCACAATTTTGACAGGGTTTGTTTAAAAATCGTAGATTTTTTTATTGATGTTTTTTAGTGTTTATAAAATTCAAAATCGATTAATATAAAAAAGCATTATATTTTTCTTCAAATTGAACGGTTTTTTAAAGATATAAAATTGTTCATTAACTTGCCATATTTTACCATATCACTATCTTCAAATTCCGATACTTCAGAATCAAAAACATCTGAAAAAAGGCTGCCTTCTGAATCTCTTCACGGTTCTTACAGACTTAAGTCCTTGTTCACTTGAGCTACTCATTTTACAAAAATTAAACGCAAAAACGATCAGCACTGAGATTGAATCCTTTCAAAACATGTTCTAATGGGAAAATTATTCTAAATCTACGTATTATTGTTGTATAGTCGAATCACAAGCATTGTACTGGCATCTATGAAGCAGCTGTGAGAATGAGCAATACACGGGCTCGATAAAAATTTGAATAGCCCGTGTAAGACACGGGCACGAAGAAATTTGTTTGAATCGGTTCCCCGTATGAGAGACGGGCACGGCGATTAACCGGTTAAATCTATTTCAATCTTAGCAAGAATATGCTCATTAAATTTTAAAATTCCTTAATCAATTTCCAACGTCTTTTTTTTCCAGAATTAAAAATGTTTTCACTAAATAATTTTATTATAAACGCTTTGATTGTCTCTCATATTCATTGAAAAGTGGTGTATTTTTAAAAATCTTTACCGTTTTGCATTAGCTTATTTTCATATTTTATTCCAAGAATACTCTCAATTTAAAGAAATAATATCGATTGCTTTCAAATTAATGTAATCTGAAGATTTATGCTTTGTGAATAGCTTAAATCCAAAAAGGAAGCCCGGATGAGCAGTTGGATTTCCAAAAGTGATTACGTTCAAGCTGGTAACTTCGCTAATAAATTCGCTGGAATCCATTTGCTATGCATCAACCACGTTAGTTCAGTTCACAGTTATCGTATTCTATAGAATTTCGATTATGAAAGTAACAAATGAAAATATAGGTACTTTCTTTAATTTTAATTTCCTAAATAAAGCTCATGAACAGATATTTCCAAAGCAAACGTTCAGATTTTGAATCAGCCCTTTTCTATAAATATATATATTTACTAATTTTTGAACATGAAGAAAGAAGGAGATTAAATTAAGAAGTCCTTCACGGAGGATCTTCCTTATTCTAATTAAATGGTTCTAACAAACTATATTTAATTTGCAAACTAAAAATATCGAATAGTATAGCTTGCTGTTTAAGGTATAGTTAAATCGTAGAGCCCTGGGAATTTCGAAAGCCGCTTTCGTTACTGCGATTAAGAAAGGAAAGAACCTCCCGCCCACCCCCAAAATTAATGAAAGTAAAATAACTTCTTTATTCTGGATTACAACTAATTTCGCATCCGAAATTATTCTTCTTATTTCATCGAGAGTTCAATAGGGAAAAATTATTCATCTAGTTAGGAGAGAAGAGAAGAAACTAATGAATACGAAACCAGTTCATTTGTGCTGCAAAGTAATTAAAATAATTCAGTATCTGAGTTTTTGACAGTGGGATGTTAAGGGATTCGTGAAACTGTCTCATACGACACGAAGTTTATTATTAAGTAGAAAATGTAATAGAATGTGACAGAAACAAATTTGTCTCTGCAACAAATGAGATATGCAATTAATTTTCTGGAGTTAATAATGTATTCCAACAATTTCCGCATTGCTTAATATTTCATTACAGCATGCGTATTATTTATATTTTTTTATTGGAAACATAGATTTTCCTTTATCTTCTCTTCTTTATAACTCCTGAAACCATCACAACAGAGAGACTGGTATTGAGTTTAAAAGAAAGATGTGAAATTAATATAAGCAAAATTCAGTAACACACCAATCTGCAAATGAATTCCGATTCCTTTTTGTATGCTGGAGCAGTCTCTTTTCAAAATATGACGGCTATAAATGTTAATGCTTGAGTATGCGGTTGAAGAAATTTTAATTCCATAAAATGTAAAATCATAAAAACCATGAACAAAATAAATCCAAATAATTTTTTCACTATATAGTTCTCTTTCGTTAATTTCTATTACATAGGGTCGCTATTCCAAAATTTATTTGAATTAAAACTTATAAAAGATACACTTTATTTTTGCATTTCTTCAATACATGTTTAAGTTTAAATAGTGTAAGAAAATTTTAAACTTACAAACGCAGTATTTTTTGTTTACTCAGGTAATTAAGGGAAATTTGTTTAATGTTAAACTGGGTGTGAAATAGGTCATTTACAAAGAAACAAAATTTAAGGACATATCAGGAATACAGAATTAAGTCATTTTTACAATAGAATATAGGGTCGTAAACTCAAAGGACAACCGCTATAGGTTGGCAGAGAATTAATTAAAAGAATAGGATATAACAGGTAACGTTAACAACCTAGGTTTAATGGAAATGAAATTCATAATAGCAGAACAACATAGTTGCATGAATAATAACATTAAAAGCCCTACGCAACATGATAAATATAATGGCAAGTAGGAGGCAATATCAACAGCAAACTTTTGGAATATTTAAAAGTAAACGTTCAAATGGTACGTGGATTGACCCTATCTTGTATTGTAAAAATGACTTGCTTCTATATGCTTTACCTACCCTTAAGTTTGTTAACAACCTTTCAGGACATGATGTAAACAATCTTCACTCATAAAAAATTCAAAAATTAAGCTTTTTTTTAAAGTCTGTAAGGAAATTCAATAATTTTCCAAATATTTCTCTTACAAGCAACGCTGGGAATCTTTCAGAATAGGAAAATGTTTTAAAATTCCTCTACTTCCTTTAATTTTAAATCTGATTGCTTTTAGAGTTTGATGATGTTGAAACTTTGAATTCAAAAGAGTTTAAGTGCTATTTAGTGTAATGATCTACGAGATCTATTAAAGTTTAATGTTAAAGAAAAAACTATTATATATTTCCGTGCAGGTAAAGAAAGATTTCCCTTGTGCAGTAGTATAGGTGATGCTGTGAAATTTGAATGAAGAGCCAAATAAACACGCTCTTTTATTATTTTGAGGGTATGCTTTTAAAGCCAGATTGATTTACGACCCGAACTTCTATATCTACTGCAAATTGACGATCGGCAATGTTTTCTTCAATGTCGATCAGATACCTCATCGAATTAGGACTGTACTAGCCAAGGCAGAGGAAGATGTTGTGGAATATAACTCCGATATCTTTACGATATTGTACAGCATGCAAAATATTGAACAATATCGTAAAAATATTGTTAAATATTCTATAAATATTGTACAGTATTATTTATGTATTGTATCTTATCTTCGATTTTATGCAGTTTTTAAACACAACATTTTGGGAATAATTTTAATAACTATCCATTAAAATTTTAACGAACTTTTTTTATATACTTTCGAACTTGTATCAATAAAAATATGAAAAATATAAACTAACCCCTGTGAATAGGAAATAGTAGTTACATTTAAGACCATAATGGATCTGAAAAGAATGGATGGCTCATTATGTTAAACTTCCATTTTTTTCAAGTATTTTCACTTCAATTAAAGCAGAGCTACTTTCAACTTATAGTCAAAAACATTTTCTTTGTCTTCTTACCTTCCTTTATTGTGAATTTTTACCTGTTTGTAAAGAAATTGGCATGTTTAGAATTTTCTTCTTTATTTGAGAATATTTACCAAACAATACTTTTTTATACAAGAATATTCCAAATATTCAAGTAGGATAGCGTATTTCAGTTTTAAAAAAACAACTTCTAATTGAATGTTGTTACTAAATTATCTAAAATTTTTGTCTTCACTAATATCCCTTCTGCATTTAATAAAAGTCTTAAAACGAAAAAAAAAATTCTTGTATGTAAAGACTTTTACACGAAGTATGTATGCATTTATGGATGAGAGGATCATTATATGTCTTACAGCATTTAGATGTTTAGGCAAGCATAAAGTTGTAGATTTAGACAAGCATAAAGTTGTTTCGATTCTTGGAAAATTCTACGCTTTGTTTTCTACTAAAATTTATATTTTAAGTAAAATTTCTCAAACATCTTCACTGGCATGCTTAGTTATTTCTAGTATTAAGCAAAGAAACCAAGAAGAACGTGCGTTCAGAAAGTGACCAATCACAACCACATAGAAAAAATTGGGTTTTAAATAAAAAGCACATTTTATCACTCAGTCATCAGTAAGATTTTGTATCACTAAAAATGCTTTCTTTACTGAAGGTTGGAAATTTAATTTACGAGGGTGGGAACCATACAAGTACAGCATCTACAAAATGTTCATTGTGTTTCAATCTAGTCACCAGCATGGATTTCCAATGATCTGAAAGTCGTATAATACTTGTTCCTCATCGAATGATAGTATAAGTTTTGAATCAACAAATGATTGCATAAGTTTTGCCTCATTGAATGATGGTTCGGATGAAGCGATCTATTGCTTTAGAAAACTTTGGAAGTCCCGGGACTTCCTTTTTATTGACGCTGGGGCTGGGAACTTCTCTACCTTCAAAGAAGAAGAAACCACTTCACTGCCGAACCCTAGATTCTGCAAGTGATAAACCGCCCCAACCAAATCATCTGTGGCGCTAAAGGCTGAAGGCCCAGCTGATTTTGTGTGTCAATATCATTTTCTTCCAATAAACAGACCATTCTGCTTTTAATTATTTATTTAGACGATCAAAAATTCCATAGAAACACAACATTTAGAAAATAATCATAACATTTTAAATCGGCCAATTCACCGATTCCATGCTTCAAACCTCACTAGCCCATGTTTTTATCCAGCCTGACTGGCTTCTCAACCGTACAGGGAAGACGATAATTCCTAAGTTGCCACACCCATCCCAAGTTGCAACACCATCAACAGAATTCTCTCTGCTGCATTTATCCTATGATTTCCAGGTAATAAGTGACAATAAGTCGTTCACATAGTAGGTGACAAGATCTAAGGACTATAAGTATTTCAAGCTTGTACCAATGTTATATCGACTGTAATTATATAGTTGCCAATAGTAAATTTCTAACCCTTATAATTATCAAAATATTTTCCCCTTTGGACAAGTCAATATCAAAGAACGAATTATGTAGTTAAGATAAAAACATTAATTATTTATTCTTAGTTTAGGTTTATTTCTTGGGCGGCATCAACTACTGGCAGTAAAGGTCACTTTTATTCTTGGTCGAGATTTTGCTGCATAGCAGGCACGCTTACCATTCATGCAGAAAATCTACCACTTTACCACTAAATTCCTTCAGCGGAACGCATTATGGGGACTGCTTGCTATAAATATAGTTTTTATTGCCATTCCTCTCCCTAATCTTATGTTTAGCGTTTTATTTTACGGATCTTTTCAGCAAACAGTTTTCCTTTTTTGAATGGCCAATGAGGAAGTCAGCTGGATTTTTCGAGGTTATTACAAATATCGATTGTTACTAAAATAGACAAAGCCTAATAAAGTCACTTTTTCTCATCCCCCTCTATGTCGTGAAATGTTAGAGGTGTTAACAGTTCCATTTTTTAAGTCGAAGTTTAAAATTGATAATGTAGAGATAATGTAATGTTAATCGGTTACTTATACATAAATAATTTATTTTTAAATTTAAAGAAAATAAGGAAAAGTGAAAATAATGTTCTAAAAATGTTAATAATGCTTTATCAGTCGTTAAGTTTTCTCGAAATTAAATATTATACTTTAAATAATTTGTCACACTTTCATTTAAGTTTATACCTCGGATCACTTAATGTACTATTTAATCTAATTTCATATTAATAAAAATGTAAATGATAGTTTAAATAATTATTGATTCCGCTTACCACTTAAATAAAATAATAAAGTTCAGCAAAATCCCATGTGATATTTCTATTTTGTCTATGTCTAATTGCTATTAGAAATTGTATCTGCTAATTATAGTTCATTACAAACTGTCATCTTTTCCATCCTCGGAGAAAAAAAATCTAAATTTCAGTTTAGCCTATTAATTGAACAAAGAAAGCGCTTAAGTGTAAAATGTAATATCACTTTTAATGAAGACCGACTTCAAAAAAAACCCCAAGTATTTATAGCACATAAAAACAGAGATTAGGTCACCAATACTGACCGTCGTTTGTGGCGAAAATTCCCTTAACTTCCCTTCCTCCCCACTTTTTTTTTATCTGAAATGGCGAACAGCTTTTTTTACAGCCAGTTAATTATTCGAGAACAAAAATTAATACATCACAAAGAAAAACCTTTCTTAATTAGAGCCTAGAGCAGAACTCCAGTTTTAAAGACCACAGTTACCCATTTTTATACCTAAATAACTTGGAATCCCCCAGCTAGATGGAAAGTAACTATTAAATGCTTTAGCCTTGCCAAGGGAAATAACTAATTTCGTCACTGAATTCTTGAGCATAAAGCTTTTTCCTTTTTTTTTTCTTTCTTTTTGAGAAAACAACATCCATTGTTTATCTGTAAAGAAGATATTTTTTCTCTTTATTCAATACTCAGAACTTAACAAGCTTGTAAATACTATAGAGGTTTTTCTCATGAGAATGTTGCAGCAGAATTGATTTTTCATTTTAAAAAATAATATGTTGTGATGTTATGAACCTTGTAAACAAGAATAGGAAGATGATGATATTTAAGCGTTCTTTCATTTTCTTTCTATTAAGAGAAAAAAATTAAAGAACTCTCTCTGAGATTCTCTAACTTACAATCCACACTGGTGTCGTCCTCATCATCTGACCGCGGTTCAAACTTAGGTCGGTCCCAAAACAGACCCCATGTTGCTTCAAAAGGGGACCTTAATATAATTAAAACATTTTAAAAATCACAGGTTTGATAATTTTCAAATAATAGCATAAATGGTAGTGGATTATGTAGGAAACAAGTTTCAATCAATATATGACCATTAATAAGAATTAAAAAGTCATTCCGTAAAAATACAGTAATGTTACACACTGCTTTATATCAGTTATATAAGCAACAGAGTAGAGTGTTTTCCTCTATTAATATGAAAAAATTAGAAATATATATATTCTTAGTATCCCAAAAGACTAATTTGGTTTCATTGTAGGAAAGTTTTCAATGTGTCACTCAATGCTCTGGCAATAGTTGTTGCAACTACTTAGTCGCTCAGGAAATATGACAACATACGGTCTTTTGGAGCCCATATGTTTCCCTCTAATCCGAAAGGCTGATTATGTTTTCAAAACTCTCTCGTCTTTGTTAAGAAAAGAACTTCATTAAGAACTTTATAGGTTAACCATGTGTACTTAAAAGATATTCATCTCTCCCGTCAGATATATCGTATCATTTTGTCTAAGGTAACTTTAAGGTATTCTCAGATTACATTGGGCAATGCTTTTTGCCTTCAAAATAGTATTCTACTTTTACAGTATTTTATTTTAAACAATTTGGGCTTTTGATTTGGTATCTTCAAATGAAAGATTAACTTTGATTTTTGACAGCAATCATGGCTGTTAACAAAGGTTAACAGCCATGTTTATTATTGATTTATTAGCAGGTGCCGGTGGTAACAACTTTGATTTCAGAAGTGAGCTTCACAGATGTGGTGCAGATGATATCTGGAATTTATTACTTTTTATCATAAGTAGCATAGCAAATAGATTAAATCATTAATCAAATAAAAAATGACATTTACAAACTGCATATGTCTAGAATCAAAATGCTGCAGGCCTGCAATGACTTAAAAATTCTGAACAAAGATATGAATAACGATCATTTATTTAAAATTTATTTATTAAAAAGAAGAGCATACAACAGAGAAAACTCCAGTTACAGAGTGCAGGAACAAAGTGAACATCAAACACACAGAGAACAAAAGCCGCAATCAAAGAATGTTAAATATATTTTTTAAAAAGTTATTGGAAAATCAAAGGTTGAAAACAGCCGTCATAAAAACCTTAAAAATATGAAGAGAATAAAAAATTTATAATCATTAAACCATAAATTTTTTTTTACATATGTATAAATAATTTAAATTTGAACACACACAGTCACAGAGACATTAAAAGGCACACTAGGATATTAAAAGCTGTATACAGATGATTCTTAATAACATAAAAACAAATTGAAGATTTAAGAATTAAAATGAATAAATCTAAAAATGTTAAAAAAACATGTAGGATTAAAAGTTAAATACACACAATCACAAAACTATAAAAAAAACACTCTAGGAATTTAAAAGTTGTAATAATTTAATCTCAAAAACTCGAAATGACATATTAAAAATATCAATTTCCCCAGATAACCTATTAAAAACTCTATAAACTGTATATTTTTGTTTATTTATTTAAAGAAGAAAACACACATTGGAAAGTCAAGAATCCAATCACAGAGTGTAATGACTGAACACAGACGCATATAGAAACATTAGAAAACGATGCAGAATTACAAAATTGAATACAATAGGGACGAAAAATTAAAAACGCATGATAAATTTAGAAATAATGAGTGTGAAAAGGCAAAAGAAAACATATCATAGATTTAAAACTTGTAAACAATAAAATTTTAAACTTGTTCGCATAGTTAAATCTCAAAAAATACATTTTGAAATAAACTTTGTTTCTTAAAGATCTGACAGGCACATCAAAATATACGGAGCTCTGTATATACATAATTGCAATCAATAAAACCATTAATGACTTTGTAAAAGAAGAGAACACAAGAAAGATCACGTCTTGAACATAAACTATGTATATTAAAGATATCAAGTAGACGTGACGAAGACATATCCTGCAAGTGAAATTAATTTTCTTGTAAAATAAATATCGTAAGAACTTAAGTACAGTTTTTTTCTTATAGAATAAATATCGTAAGAACTCGTTACTTTGAATTTCCATAACTAGGATCCCATATAATACTGCAGTATTCAAGATTACATCGGACATAAGTGTAGTACAATAAAATTCTTACAATACATACCTTTAAAGCAAGTTCATTGGAAAATTGCGTAGTTTTGCGCTTAAGAATTACAAGCCAACGATATGCCTTAAAGACCATGGCATCAATGTGTTGAAAAAAATCAGGTTTACTGTCAAAAATGATACCAAGATCAGTAACTGAATTTGAGTGAGATAACAGAAAATTGTTAGTTTTATAATCGTAAGTCAAAGTTTGAGGTTTTCGAGTATAACTAAGAATACTACATTTTTCAATATTCAGGAGTAACTTGTTGTCAGCGGACTACTCAAACAAATAGTCAAGATCAATTTGAAAAAGAACAGCGTCTAAATTGGATCGTATTAGCCAAAAAAATTTTAAGTCAACAGAAAATATAAGATTTTCAGAGTATTTCAAAACACAACAAATGTCATTAATAAATAAAATAAAAAGCAACTGTTCAATATTAGAGATTAGTTCAACACTAGTATAGCTTTATCAGTCAGTTAGTTTTGCTGTTTTCGTCGATAAAATTGTATCAGGATTTTTTTAGTCAAAGAATAAGGTAGGTATTGCTGATAAAAGATGAATCGATAAGAAATTTTGTTAAACTTCAAAAGGAATTAAATTTCTGTATTTCGTGGGATGTTTACTTTAAAAAATTTACTAAATAAAAATTTTATACTTTTGTATAGGAAATTATTTCGAATTTTAATGTAATTGTTGTTGTTTTGTTTGCTATCAACTGAATTACCAAAATTGCAACAATTTTATGAAACGAAGATTTGGAAAATATTTCTGAATAGAACCTGCGAATCCTGCCTTAATGATTAACTTACTCTTCATTACTGCCGAAATTCAGAGGAAAAATAATAATTTAATCCTTCATGGCATTGTATGATGGTACGCTGAATAGATATAAAAATAGAATATTTCTAATATTTTTATAACTTGCACAACATTTTAATAAAAGGTAATTTCAAAAAGATACATATATTCACGGTATGCTTAACAGTTATAAAATAGAGAATATATTTGTTAATTATTGTCTTGTTACTCTTGGCAGTAAAAGTCAGATTTATTCTTCGGCGATATTTTGCATCACTATAGGCTTTCAGACACATTGGCGGTGCAGAAAATCCACTATTTAACCGTTGAAATCTACCATTGGAATGTACGGAGAAACATCTTGCCATAAATATTATTTTTATCACAGTTCTTCTCATTAATCCTAGGTTTAACGTTTTATTTTATGGATCTTTTCGGCAAGCAAATCTCCTCATCTCCGATGGCTAGAGAGGAAGTCAGCTGGTTTCTTGGTTGCTATTAAAAGTATCGATTGATTTTTAAAATGATGAACGACCAGGATTTTTTTTCCTTTTTCATCTGTATCCAATATAACTTTTAGAGACAGCTGTAAATATAAATTTCCTTCTATATAACAAAGTAAGAAACTTTTACTAACTGTTCTTTGAGCAAAATACGAATTTAACTAAATTTTATTGAAATCATGCTAGGATAAAAGGTGCTTAAATCCCTGGTATCAATTTAAAATTCACAGGTAAACAGAAGACATGCAATATAAGAAAGGAAATTTAATTAAACTTTATTGAGTTTTATACGCATAAAAATGTTTTTAATTTGAGGTTTTAGGATTTCAATTTATCTTTCAATTAACTCCAGTAAACACTCAGGATGGAGTGTGGTTATCGGTTGCTGATAAACACATTTTTAAACTGCAATGCCGCAAGGGGCAAGCTAATTTAATTTATTATTATTAATGTTTAAGTAATAATAATTTTTATTTTTATTTACCACGATAATCTAGAGCGTCGCTTCCGTTTTGCAGTAAACTTTTTCAAGACAATTTCTTCCTCTGAAGCTGTCAATTACTTTTCATTTACTACAGATACAGTTTGTTCATGAATGGAGCGCTTCGCTTGTCGTTAAATAGCCCATTTCTTCAAAATTGGTTGAGCTGATTCGAAGTTTTCCTTACATATTATGTTCAGTATTGTTTTTATTTAAAAATGATTCATCATACGCAGATAAGTTTATGCTTCTGAAATCGCAAACTTCATAAATAAAATAATTAATCTAAGTGAAATTAAATTTAGTGTTTATCTCATCTTCAAAATCAATTGTTAAGAAAATGTTAAATAATTTATTCTGTTTAATGCGAATGATAAAGGCTAATTTTGTTATTGCAAATAATTAATATTTTAATCACTTGCATTCAGAAACAGGGAACGATGCCTTTCGAAAAACTTTTCATCTGATTTCTTTGATTAATTTAAATCCTAGTGTCTCACCAGTAAATTTACTAATTGAATTAAAAAGTTTAATCTGAAATATTAGCAATAAATTAGCAATGAAGAACAGCGAACGCTTAAATTTAGCTATTAAAATTATTCAGATAATAGTTCGTTTTCGTTAGTTTTTTGTTAACTTTTTCTAAAACAATTAATTACATTTTAATAAGTTTTCTGTTCCAATATAGATGTGGGGCTTATGTGCTCGATTTTCGTGATTCGGGACTTCAATAAGCAGACATTCTTCTAAACTGGTTTTTAATTTGGAAGTTATTTACATTCAAAGCTATTTGAAACTAGAGATTAAATTAAGCATAAAAGAAACAAATTGAACATCTTTCTACTTCAGCCATAACTAAAGCTTAGCGCCTCTCCCATATTCCACACTCGCCTTATCCCCTTCGATTCAGATTTCCAACAGCGCACTTTGAGTGTATGTGTATGAACAATCTGAGATAAATTTACGACGTGATGCTCTTTTGGTTGATTCGTGTTCTATGGTCAAAAATCACACTAAGCGTTAAGGACAGGCCATTGCATATTTACTTATTATTTCAGTTTTAAACTTTAAATCACTTTTCATTCACATTTTCTATATCCTAAACAAACGCACATGGCTTAGGGGGTTAAAGCATGGCAAGACTGACGAACAGGAGTAGAAGGAAGAAGTTTATGGGTTCTATCCTCTGGCTATACATTTAAACCAACATTAACCACGTAAAAGGATTAGCGAGGAATTGCACGCTTTGGTCTGGCAGGAGGCTGTTAACTTTCTGTTTCTTCCAAATGAAACATAAATGTGGGTCAATTTCGCCTAACAGTCCCGCAAGAAGTCAACCCACTCCCATATATTGGAGCTAACTCAGGCTTTTATTTCAGGTGATTTCTTGGTGCTCCAAGAAAGCTTTAAGTATCAGAGTGTGCCCTATTTCTCATTTAATGAATGCTTCTCTCATGGACTTGGTTGAATTAGTGAAAATGCCACTACTTAAATGAATATTCACCTATAGCCATACTGGTTTAAAAAATTTTTTTCAAAAGACATATTTTGAAATTTGTTGCTCATCGTTCAAGTTTAGCTTTGTTTGTGATAGAGGTAAAGCAGATTAACTTTGGTTTGTATATCAGATAAGTGACTAGCGTTAAAAGTACTATGGGGATACTACAGAACAGAACGCCGTCTCTTACCCCCGTACCCGTGACCAGACCGGTCACTGAAAGGTTTGATGGGCAAAACACGGGAATTTTATTTAAGAAAAAAGAAAAACAAAATAAACAAAAAGAAGGAAATATATACACTATGTGCAGCACAGGCATTTTCACTTTTACACTATTAGTTCGTAGAAGTCTTCTTTTCTTTTTTTCGTTGTTATACCTTTCTTTTATTTGAAGGGGGAACGTCCGGTAATTGAGCTACTTAGTTCAGCTTGCTGGACAGTTGAAGGCTAGGGAGGCCGGAAAAGATCTCTGTTTTCGCTAATGAATTTGATAATCCCACGAATTTTATACCTGGAGACGAGGTTATTGGCGACCCTTTTCAGCCATTCTTGTTCGAAGTTTGGCGCTGGCTTCCTCATATGCCAAGGCACTGTATAAATACACTCCGTGGCATAGTGAAGTGCCGTGCCAATTCCACCACAACTGCAATAATCGCTGTCAGACAGGTGAAACCTTTTGAGGTAGGCAGGAAAGGTCCATGTTGAGAGAAGAAGATAAAATCCTCTCTAATCCAGTTAGTGGGACGGAGACTAACTGAGGGCATGATGTTATAGATTTTCCTGCCTGTATCGCCATTCTTCCATGAGGTTTGCCACTCCTGAAGCATACTCTTCCGGAGGAGGCCTTTTATGTGCGGTTTAGGAAGCTTAGGGATACTACAGACGGATTTTAAGATTAGGAAGCATGTCAGATGACGAGGATGTTACCTCTGCCGGCATTCCAGACTCAGATCATCTGCAGTACGGAAATAACCACAAAGGAGGTACCCTCACCCAGCCTTAGCATCCGGGATCAACTGAATGATAGCCGTCGGGAATACGGGACCTGATCGTGGAATCCAAATGGTCATCATTGACCATAGGAGGCAATCCCGTCACTGGAGTGAAGGTAACTCAGCCCTACGCCAAATCTATACCCACTAGGGAAGCAAGAAACCATTTGCTTATACGACGACTTCTCATTCACATACTTGTTGAAAATTTTAGAACGTGATTCTAAGAATCTAAAGAATTTTTTAGAAGAGATTTATACTTATTCCCAGCTTTGAATATATTTAAAAATAAGGAGAGATGAAGATATGTATAAATCAACTCCTATTATCAAAATAATATCTTATTGTCAATATTTAAGGATTTGTGGTGCATTCTATAGCGAGTCACTATTTGTTTCAATCCGATTTTAGTCATTAATTTTGATATATTTTGTAAAATGGAATTTAGTGTGAATTGATTCATGAATACTGTTTTTTATGCTTTTTAATCACTCTGCCAATGTGCATGAGATTTTTTACTACAACTTTCGTTAATAAATCTGCGACAATCATATCTGAGATATTGTTGGCAAGATAAAAGCCAATCTTAGACGGGCACAATTCTTCTAGTTTAAGACAGAAACATCATTGCTTCATCTATAAATCCATCAATCAGTAGAACTCAATCAAGACAAGAAAAATCAACTATAAATGTAAATTCACTAATTACATCCTGGAAAATATGAAACAAGAACTTTTCGAAATCAAAGTCATTCAAAGAAAGCAGAAAACTATGATAAACTCTGAGAGAATCGAAATAAACAAACAAGGAATCCATTCTAGTCCATTTTATGAAGGGATAAGGATTTTATTCGAAATGGATTCAAAATTGTGGGGAAATGTTTCTGTTAGAACTTTTGCTATTTCGAAATGTGGAAACGATTTGAATAAAATTGTGGATTTAAAATTAATAATAGAGTATGAACAGCTGAATACTGATATGAAGGATTTGAACCTATATTAAATGCTCATCTATGGATGAGTTTTCTGTTTTGTTTCTTTGGGGCAATGTAGAACTTCAGCGCCCAGGACTGATTTCTATTCGAAGGGAAATCGGACAAAATAAGCAACAACAACAACAAAAAACCTCGCTTATGCAAGCATTATTATTATGGCAATAGAGATGAGGAATGACAATTACAAAAAATGTATGAATCTATGTATAAATCTAATAGCGAGTGTATTTACCTCAATTTAAACTAATTAATCTACCTTCTAACTTCCCAATTCTAAACTCGTTTATTGACTGTATATCTCGTTAAGCTACCTAATGATTTTTTGAAAACACATCAAAGACTGCTTTTGAATGGGGAGATTTATATAAAGAACTTCAATGAAAAGCAAAAGTTTCGTAACAATCTTTTAAAAAAGGTTTTTTTCTTTCTTTTAGACCATAGAGTTCTATTTTAAATTCCTCTTCTTGAGTTCTTGAAAGTAAATTCTTTTGAAGATTTTCTCTTGTAAAAGTGTTTCAGGAATTAAAACCAGTCGAACAATGACTTTTTGAAAGGCAACAAAGAAATTTTTTTGGGCAGGATCCATTGATTTCCTTGAAACGTTATTGACTGAAGAAAAACTTGTAGCTAATGGGTAAGCTTTTGTACGAAGAGTGGTGGGAATCACTAAAATATTATTTGAAAAGCATTGCAGCTGAATCGAATTTTTTCCCATTACATAGAGTCAAAGTATACCAACTTGAAAGCTTTTCATCGTTTAATTTTCTGATGAATAAATTTGTGGTCCATGCCTATAAAATTATAAGTGAAATATTTTGAGAAATTTTTATCAACTTCATGAATTTTTGTTAATGTTTTTTAAGGTGAGAAAGAAATTGTTAATTACAT
Organism: Araneus ventricosus; assembly: GCA_013235015.1. NCBI lineage: Eukaryota > Metazoa > Arthropoda > Arachnida > Araneae > Araneidae > Araneus > Araneus ventricosus. The sequence continues at coordinate 67,015 of BGPR01004864.1, forward strand.
TAAACTAAAATATCGTAGCTTAACCACCTATCTTACTATTTTGAAATTTCAAAGAAGAAGATTCAACTGAATTTTTCGCAACCAACAACGAATATTTCTAATTTTTTTTCCACGTCTGATGTTCATAGCAGATGTTAAAAGAATTCGGAACTATTTGGTATTGGTTGCGAAAAATTCAGCTGAATCTTCCTCTTTGAAATTTAAAAAAAACTGATATAGGTGGTGTTACTCAATAAGTGACGATATATAAATTTCAATAACATATGAATAATGTGTTTGTGTGATAAGTCTTTTAAATCGTGGCTCAGATCAATAGACATGCTTATTGATCACTATAATATAATCACATGCTACATGATTTTTTCACACACAGCAGCTGATTCTCCAAAAACAAATAAATAAATATGGGAAAGTCGGGTAAGGCGACGAAGAGTGTAATATGACGAATTCGATTTTTCTCAAAAATTACCCTAGATGAATGCCCCGATTCTGCATCATCAGAGACCTATAGCGACCAGCTACCCGTGTCACACCAAAAGATTCCACCCCGTTATTAGTGTGATTCACAGTACGTGGTATTGTGTTTTTGAATTGTTTCTACGCAACTTTTCGTGGCTGCTTGGTAAGGGTTAGAGTTCAGGGAGTAAATATTTTTGATTTATATATGTGATATTCACAAACAGCTAATCAAAACGTGTTCAATGATGTATTATTTTAATTTTCTGATGAGCTGATGTTCTTCAATGTTTTTCTGAAATAAAAGGTGAAGTCGGTTAAGATGACGAATTGGGTGAAGGGTAAGATGATGAACCTCTCCGCGCTAATTCATGAGCTCGTCGTGCTACCTGACTGCCACTTGCCCTTCATATACACTGGCACTCCAGTAAAAAAATGAGTAAAGATCTACAAAAAAGAAGAAAGCAGTTAGGCGACATCTTGGTTCCTAATGATCTGAATCTGAAGACTCAACTTATTCATTTTAATTTACTTTCCTTGACGCTGAAGACAACCCAGGACCTCGGACGCTGGACCCCGAGGACCTCGATAATGAAGTATGCATCGTTTGTTGTGAGCAAAGAAAAATGGAATTGGGATTCCAATGTTTTATGTGCAAACTCTTGCTCCATTCCACCTCGGCTGGCTGGAACAAAATCAAAGCCCATGGCGATGCAATTGATTTCATTTCTTAAGGTTTGAATATAAATTTTCGATTGATAATAATTTCATTTGTTTTATGCTGTTTCTTTAGTCTGATTATGTTTCTTTGCTGCTATGTGCAATTTGTTATGATCAAGGTGTGATCTCGACAGTTTTAAATAGTTTTTTGATAGAATACGATGTTGAATTAACTCGTTATTTCAGTTCGTCATCTTATCCGACAGCATTCGTCATCTTAACTGCACAATCGGGTAAGAAGACGAAAATGACTTTTTTTCTCTAATACGAAATTTTGGGTTCTCAAATTTGAAAATAAAATTTTTAAAGAATATCATTTTAAAGTAAAAAGTTACAAAAAGAGTTTACCTAAACAATAATCCTCCTGCAATGAATATTGAGGTTACGAAAAATACCAAAGTTTAAGATCGCCATCTTACCCGACTTTCCCCTAAATAAATGCAATAAAAGTAAAAACTTCAAAAAATTGCAACAAATATTCTAACTTTTCATTTTAACGTAGGACTACGTTCCTCCCAATGGGGTATCAAGAAGGAATTTGATTCACATGCCTAAACGCCACAGAACTTGGTATAGGAGATCCTCTATATATCGGTAACTACATATGCTAAAAACATAGCTGATCTCTTATTTTAGAGATAAAGGGTAACAACATAAGTTACAAAAAAACTTACTTAAACTTAAAAACTTACGAGGAACTTCGAGAAACAAAAGAACCACACGAGTAAAATAGTCCTACGCCTTTAACATCAGCGGCTGTTTGAAAAGACAGCCTCCCGTCATTTTTTAATTCTAAGTATTACAGAATTTCATTTCGAAATAGAAATGTCTTATTTAACACATGAAAAGTTACTACGCAGGGTATTATCCAAGACGTTATTAGTGGATCTTAAGCAAAATAACATTTTAAGTGTAGTAATTTATTAATGAACACAGAACATGAACATCCCCCAACCTCCGTATAAGTAAGTAGGGTTTCCCTTCCTTAATGGGTATAGTATATTTGGTGTTCAGTTGCCTACACTCCGAAGACGTTACGTACCGTTTGAAGGAGGTTTGGGCCAAGGTCGATGATGGACATTAGAGCTGCAGCCTCAATTCCGTATTGGCATCGTGACGACTATCATTCAGATAACCCTGTATGCTACAGCAAGGCAGGGTAGCTTGACTTATGGTTATTCAAAAGCCAATGGTGCATACTTCAAAGAATGACAATGCGTACCTGGACAGGAACTAGCCATACGTTGCATTACCTTAAGTAAAGTGACAAAGCACGAGAGTAGTGCTTTCAGAAGTGTGCGCTTCGGTGCCTTGCGGATTCTCCACTGTGCGAACGAATAAGGAATTGGTTGAAAACGATCTCTTTTCGATGTCGTGAACTTTGTGTTCGTATAGAAATGGACATGGTCGTTTGAAATAATAATCTGCCACTCTAGTAGCTGTACTTTCAATTTTCGAATTCTCAATTCTATTCAGCATTTAAAAATTATTCCGACAAATGTCAAGACCTAAACGCCAAACATTGGTTGCCAACAGTTGTTTGTAGCCAGTTCTAATTCTTCTGTTATGCAAGCAATGAGTGTGAAAAGATAAGTTTTCATTTTCATCCATTAGCTGTGTTTTTATTTTTCCAGTAAAAGATAAATATCCCTTCCTAATAGCTAGCTCTCAGATAATTTTAATTCCATTTACCACATCTTATTTGTGAAAATTTGGGGTCATGGAATTTGCTCTCGTAAAATCAAAGAGTCGCGTGAAAATCACCATGGAAATGAATATGAAGGAAGCTGTGTCCAGTTTAATTCAACGATTTGAGAAAATGTATTGTGATCAACAGGTTCATGTTATCATATTGATTATTTATTATACTTTATAAAATTTTTGCAATAAGTTTCTATGTTATATAAATTCTGTTTTATTAATCTTTAATAACCAATGCAAAAAATTATTGACTATTTTGCAAAAAGTGCTTGTCGGAATTTTTTACACAGACTGCCTTGCAAAAAATATGGATTTCAAAACCGGTCGAGAATTTTCCATGCTAGAAATTCGCATCGAAAGGTTGCCATTGTCATACCTGCTCTTTTTCCTCTGGGTCATTTGACGAGCCTTATCTGCAAAATCTGTATCTCAAGAAGAACTATGAATGAGATGTGAGAGTGATATAAAGACCTTTGCCAATTCTCTAAATTCTAATGAGAATTCTGTTGCCAGAAATTTTGTAACTGTCACTGCTATAAGAGAAATGATTAATTGTATTGATAATGTATAACGATCACAAATTTGATAACGTGAAGTCTGCTTTCGGTCGCACTTTTATGTAGTTTCAATAATTTTTATCAATAAAACATGATTCTTAAATTTCATCTTTCTTTGCCATTTTGTATTTGATTATTTTAAATCACAAATTCTGTCACTTACTTGCACTTCGCTACTTGTGCTTTCCTTTTATAAATGCGCCATGTAGTTAAGAATAAATTTGTATGATTGGTAGTAGTTTTTTTCTTCAGTTTTGTTGTTTTATTGCCTTTCAACATGATCAAAAGTAAAAAGAACATTAAATAGAATTTTTTTGAATTCGTAAAAAGTATTTCCGCATGCTTTCTAAATCACTTAGGTTACATCATAGACACAAATGCTTAGCTATAACGATCTTCATACAGAAAAACTGGTCTATAACGATATCGTAGGGACCTATAAAATATATTGTTATAGAGAGGTTACCGTTATAGACAGTTTGAGGATTTAGGTATCCAATGTTTATGTGCGTGTGCATGTTTTAATATACTAAAGCATAAATATAATAAAAAAAATTAAATTAAGAATTAAAGCAAATTTAAAACTAAATTTAAACATACACTACTAAATTTAAACAATGTTTAAGTAGCGTATATAATTTTTTAATATACTAACATTTTATTATGCTTATTGATTCATCTTACAAATAATAGCTGATGCAAAATTGCATAGTTGAAATCTTTGTCAGCATCGTAATTTTGCACCTTTAAATCATTTTCACTTTACCTTTTCCACATCTCTAATGTCTTTCCTTTTTTTCAAAAAAGTAGCTACCATCGACTAAAAACTCCCATATTTTTAGTAGCATACACTTGCTTTAGGCCTGGATCGATTTCCGATTTTTCGAAAGAAGGCCAGACACTGACCATAAACTTCACACAGTCAAACCTGTGGTAGAATTCTGGCCTTCTTTAAAGAACAGAAAGGCTGATATAATTTTAACTCGGCTACGTGTAGGGCATACAAGATTTACCCACCGTCACTTGTTGCTCGGAGAAGAAGCACCAATGTGCTCACAATGCAACTGTACTATGTCTGTTCATCACATCTTATCAGAATGTTCAAATTTTAACTCGCAGCGTTTACGTTTATTTAATACTATTACAATTTCACTCCCTACATTACTTGGTGAAACTCCACATGTTCATCTTTTTGAATTTTTGAAAGCAATCGGTTTTTATTCTCTTATTTAAGCATTGTTCAGTTTTAACTGATCACCTTTTATATCGTTTTGTATACGTATGACAGTCTTTTATTTTTAATTTGACATGATTTTACAATTGTTCTGCCGCAGTATGGTCAACTTCCATACTTCCATATTATCTTTACAGTTTTATATTACATATGTAAATATTTCAGTTGAAATATTGAAAATTTCATTTATTTTATTTTTCCCGCCATTCAGCTAAATTTTGGATTATTTTATATTGTTTCCATTCCCTTTTAAATAAAAAATGTTTAAAATAATTGTACTTATTAACCCTTAACTAATTACAACCTAATTTTGATAATACCCTCTTAAAAATTGATATTTTACGGTAGAGTATCTAGTAAATACGCGCGACCTTTCATGTTGGTATAGAGAGGACGACTGCTGGAAGGTTAAATACATATGCATTTATCCAAGAATGGGAGCTAAAATGTTTTCTCTAATATTTTATATATCTAGAGAGTAGTAATTTAACTCTAATACTTTCAGGAATACGCATTGGAGTATTAAATTCACAGAAATTGAGCTTTGGAAAGTCGTGTTCAATAGTCTGCTATTACCTGGTACAAAGATTTGCATATTCATTGTGGCAAACTAGCTGGTATATAAACATCGAATGCATCGATCAAACGATGCCATCTATCATCACATAGCTTTCATTCTATGATATTCCGAAGCAAGCGGTCTCATTTGTCAGATGCAGAATAATACTGACTTGTAACTAACGTATTACTCAACAGTTCCCCTTTAATAATAATTCGGGACCGATCGCTCGCAGCTTTAGATTGTCAGTGTCTCAAGGAATGGAGCAGGGGAATCGACTTACATGATGATCTGCCATTCAGATGTGTAATAAAACAATGCTATTAAAATTGATAGCGTCTGGTCGTGAGGATTCAGTTTAGTTGAGATGGTAAATAAGATTGGATCAGCCGCTTTATTCGAAGGTTTTACTGGATCTAATCGTTGAAGATTGATACAATCTATATAAATATGTCTCTTGTGCGGCTCCCACAAAACGCGATATTTAGCTTTAGAATTTGGCAACATCTATAGCATACGATGGATCATGTGATTTCGCTTTTCAAGCATAAATATGTTATTGAAGTTGGAAAGAAAGAGATCCAGAAATTAAAAAAATGGGCTATTGACTTTACAAAAAATAACATGTTTTCTAGAAATGTCATAAATCTAAATTATGTAGAATAAAAATTTTTGAAAAAGAGTGAATGTAAATTAAACATTTTAAACACTTCTAAATCCGAACTTATTTTAATTACAAATGCACAATAAAAAAATAAGAATACAGAATTCTGAACTATTTTTTTCCATCTTTTGGCGAGCTATTTGACGGTTGGCGCGATAACGGCGATCTTGACAACAAATTTATTAAGCTTAATCATAAATGTTCTTGCTAGGATGCAGAGTGTCCGCATTGTAGCCAACGAAGCGAGCAGGGTTTGCAAAGCAAACTGCGAATGTTTATGATCATGGGGCTGAGCTCCCTAGTAGATGTAATAAATCAATAACCATTTGTTTTAAACTTGAAAATAGATTTTGAAACCAAAACTTTAAGCAGAAAGACATAATTATCTATATAAAATTTACGGGTGATTATGGGATGTTTTATTTCTTAATCGTTCGATTTATATCGTTGTATTTATTTTTGTATAAAGAAAGTGTCCAAAAGCAATTGTGAATATTCTTTCAGCCATTTATGATAAAATTGGATCCTTAATTTCGTATTTCATCGCTTTCTTATGAAGCAGCATCTTTTCAAGTGCGAAGATTAAGAGAGAGGGAAGCTGGGAAATGAGAGATTTGTTCCTCATTATTTGTTGCATATTTGGCATGTGATATTTTTTAGCCGTTCAGTTTCCGACATTGCAGAAAGAAAGACTATTTTTGTAGAAATAAAGATTCCGAAATGAATTCGGAATGGCATCTTTTCTGCCGTTTTGCATAAAATTTGATACATAATTTTTCCGTTCACTGTTTTGTTATGACGCAACCTCTCTTCAAATAAGGGGATAATAATAACTCCCTGGGAGATGAGACATTTATTCCTTGTTTGCACAATTAGCATGTGCTTTACAGAGTTTACACGTGGAATTTTTTAGTTATATTAGAATTAGAGTATTGAATATTTCTGGTGAGATCATGATGGAATACTGGAAATGAAAAACAAAATCTGAAACTGTTTGATCCTAATTCAGAAAATAGGAGTGTTCTTTCATTGATTTTCTAGTGTAATTCCCAATTCAATGTCTTTTGTGTTTAGAATAATCGTTTAGTGAACAAAATGGAATACCTATTTTGGAGGAAAAAATTATATACCTATTTTTTTACCAATTTTGTTTGAAATTTGATACTGATCTGCAATTTCGGCGTAAAGAGCGTATGTCCAATTTCACTTATCCGTTTTGTACACACCTATGCAGGCACGCCGACATAAATCCAAAAATGTGTTCTTCGGACTCAGAGAGTTAAAAAAACATGAAGATTTATAAAATTTGATATTGCATAGAAAATATCAACTTTTAACGGTTATAATCATTTGCCTTTGAATACCAGAAAACAAAAATTTACAGATTCCATTTACAAAAATAGACAAGAGAAATTGTAAACATGAAGCATGTCTCCTTAAAATACGTTGCTCTTGCTTCAAATCTAATATGTGCTGTATAAAAAAAATGGTGCTTTCTATCCCATTTTGATCAAACTTTTATTTAGTTAATTTTATGAGTCAAATATTAACGATAAATGGAAATTTCGGCATATTTTGTCGGTCAAACCGACCTTGGAGCACTTAGATACCACTTGAAAGCAGAAGTCTAAATTTAGCTCGTATTTATGAGGTTAAGTTGCCTTCCTAAAAGATTTTCAGGAGAAATTGGTCTATGCTTGTTTTTACCTTTAATGAAAATTTAGAAACCCACTAGCAGACGGTACAAACGCAATGAGCATAAAAAAAGTTGCAGCCATGTGAGGTATTCTTATAAGTAATGAAACCATCAGAATAGAATTAAATAAAAAACGAATATATTCTTATTGGCTTCAGTCTATGCTATGCTAAAAATTTAAGCTTTAGAGGAGAATAAATGGCATTCTAAAAGAGATTCAAAATGAAACATAGTATTTAAGTCTCAATTCCAATATTAAAAGGTTTCTTATTTCATAAGGAAAAAATTTTTGAAGCTTAAATATTAACCTTTATTCGAAGTGAAAACACTATTTTTTGGTAGAAATGCTTTATTATATTTTGTTCTTGAATATTGTCCAAATACTGCTTTATAAAGCATAGCATTCTTTATGAGAGAATTTTCGGTAGCTCATTTTTGATTTTGCCTTGCACTAACCCACACTATATATGTATATATTTTTCGATAGCATTTTCATCAAATTGTCCTGAATATTTATTGCATTCTGTAATAAGTACAATAAATGTCAAAGACATCTGCTAAAACATAAATAACTAATACATTAAAGATAACATTTGAATAAAAATGAAGAATAAGCTGGCTATATTTCAAAAACTTTCATTATTTATCCTAAGAATGTCTTTGATGCATTTTAAGCTCTCATTCAATGGTGAGATACTTTTATCACAGTCAAAGACATTCGGTTTGTGTCCTCAGATCTTACTCTCTTTATATTGGTTAGATGCTAGACGCGAAATTGGAATGCTGCGAGTTTTGTTGATGTTGTTTCATCTTTCTTTTTCTTGAAGTAAAAGGTAAAGAAACGCCATAGTTTTTGATCTGAATGTGCTCTGAAACAGAGGAACGCATTTAATCTTTGTTCTGCTATGTCTTTCATTATTTTATTTTTTTAATTCCGCTGTCTTCAGAGGAAATTTTGCTTTCTAGTTTTCTTCCATATGCGGTTCAGATTAAAAAACTTTTATTCTTTTCTTGTTTGAAGAACATTCTGTTTCAAATGTTCTTGTTGAATGTCAGATTTAAACGCAGAATCAATTGATTATATTTCATTAATATCTTTAAAATACAAAATGTGACAATAATCGGTGTTATAGAGTATTGAAATCGGATTTTTTGTTAGATTTATGTTCCATTTAAAAGTTAAAATAGGTCAGAAGAACCAAAGATGAAGTGATTGAAGAAGTTTATCAAGAAAATGTGTTCGAAGTACATTTAAATAATGCAGAAATCAGATTTATGTTCCATTTAAAACATACAATAAGCCAGAAGAACCAAAAACGAAAGAAGTGGTGAATTTTACCAAAACATGTGTTTTAAGTATATTGAAGTAATGCACAAATTTTTTTAAACAGCTTATTTCTCAGTAACATATTAAATAACTTCATAAAAGAATTTACTATATTTTGAGCAATTTTAGAGAAATTAAGTTGCCGATAAGATGAACGATGCTAATGTAATGGAACGCATAATATGTTGACATAGTTTTGATAATGAGCATAAAATAATGCCATGCTTATAAGTTAATTTATTCAAGTAAGCTGTCAATGATGTAATAACATGAATTTCATGTCATAGCTCAGCCGATATCTTTAAGTTAAACCCATGATAAAAATACACTAATAATATATAATAAAACATCTAAAATTCATGCTTATAGCATATTTCATAAAACATCCCTCAACATGAATTGATTTATGTCTACTGGATTGAAAATCTTGCCTTGAGACTATGACAGGGAAACTAAACTGTCTCATAAACTGTTTATTTTGTCGTTCTGAAATGAGCACATAAAACGTTTTGCGTAGCAAGTTTTATCTAAATTAAGCAGTGAGGTTAAATGAAAACCATCAGCGTATGCTAGAACTATCATAAAAGTAAGTATTTCTTTTAGCACTTATGGATAATACAAATGCCATGCATTAAATAAAGGTCAAATATAAAACGTGATTCCAAAAGTGGTGGTAGCAAGGTAAATTAGGTTTGATTGATATCACTGTTTCAGTAATTTATTATTCATACATTGCGCTTTTAAACTGTCTATTTCATAGTAAATTAGCATAACACTAAAGAAATACAAAAAAGTAAGGGTATTTTATACCTTAGAAAGAACTTAAAAGATCTAAGGCATGCATAGAAAATCATAAACACTTTTAATATTGTTCTGCATCTTTTTAAGGTTTTTAGAGCATCTTTCTTCAACAAAGCTGATTAATAATTATTTAGACAAAAATTTATTGACAATTATTAAACATTTCTCAGAATGAAAACATACTCAAATTTTTTGCAAATACTTTAAATCTTTAAGCAACCACACGCACCGATAGATTAAATATAAGCAGTTTTCGAATGTAAATCATTTAGAAAAGGTCAGAGAGATTTTAAAAAATAACGACAAGTACTTTTTCGAGCGTATACCAATAACCCGGAGACACACACAAAAAATCTAATTTTAAAAAGAAATATTCTGCACAGTAAAAATTTCAAAGGCAAAAGCAGAATCGGCAATATCTTGCTTGCATTTTTTTTCGTGCATGACAGGTCGAAGAGATGTATTAGATTTCCTTGATACCAAATCTTTCTCACCCAAAAAAATATCCAAAAACAGGCAAACAAGAGAAAAGATGTATACAGGTGAGCTTTAATAAATAGGAGTACAGCGTTAAAAGCTCAGGGAAATAAATTCTCCCAGCAAGAACTTTTTTACTATGGGTTAGACTGGGTAACGTTTGCGCACTTTTAGGAACAAACTATTCCCTGGAGGGAATTTCGGAGTAGTTCCATAAATCTTCATTCTCTGTTGATCACACCCAATTTTCCCCAAACGTATTCAATAGTTGAAGACAATCTTAACTTTGTAGTTTTATGAAATTACATTTTATGACATTTTTCTGCTGAACTTTTAGCAGGAAAATATGATTGCAGTCTTGGTTTTTTAACCCCTTTTTTTTTTTTTTTTTTTTTTTTTTTTCGAATTTCAGACCCAAGAAACAGCATTTTTTAATGCTGAAAATTAACATATATTCTATCCTGAATTCGAAAATGAAAAATATTTTTGTCAGTAAGTAGTTTTTGATTGGCCTACTGGTGATCGTACATGTGATATCCCGTTCACTGATCTCCAGTTTTCCCTGCAATGCACCCAAGTCTTAATTTAAAACAAAATATTCTCTGATAATCGCCATCTCTTAGCAATATTCAGGAATATAACAAATAATCGCGGAATATAACGAGACGCGTAAGTAGCGATGCATTCACTTTAAACGATGCAATTTTTCTCTTCCTCGCGTGACATGCGACGACGACCGTACGGGCACAAAATGGCTGAACGTGTGACATGCCATGCGGACCAAGAAGGGATTAAAGCGATAATTTTTATCACTTTCTTAAAAATTCTAGTATCGGATAGTCTAAAAATAAAAATGTGTTAATAATCACAAAACTTTTTTATTTTAAGAAAACAAATGGTACAAACTAAATAATGCCTGGTGATATTCATGATGAGATTTGATTATCTTTGAAATCGATTTATTTTTCATATTAAAAATATAGTTCTTTTATTGTTGCTAACTAATGAATTTCTTCGAATTTTGACATAATTCTTAAAACAAAATTTAAGAAATAAAGTAAAACTACTTTCTTTATTAGGGATTTACTTCTAAACTTATATTCCTTACATCTTTTATTTCATACCTAATGTTCACGCTTGCATTTATATCAGAATCAATAAATTAATGTTAACAAACTGTATAGGAAATTTTGAAAAATAAATTATGAAACGATATTGAGCTACTTGTCGCCGCATATAACTGCCTTAAAATTAATCAGCATATGATTCTTATTCATGACTGTTAAGCAAAAATCCAAACGACCTTCTGCCTCAAATATTTTTCTCTTCAAATAAAATCAGACACACTCAGATACAATTAGAACGAAATTAGAAAGTGTTAGAAAAAATATATACAAGTCTAATTGGAAATTGTGAACAGGACTGCATTCTAGTTGGACTGAAGGTTCACAGGAATGTTATAGTTAGACCGAAAGTGCACAGGCTAATGTTCTAGTTGGACTTGCGTTAGAACAGGTTTATGTTAAGAAGAGTATGAATGGCAACAGGTGGAACACACGTGCTTCTCAGGTTCGTTCGGCAAGATGTGATGGAATGGTGTGAAGAATTAGTTTGAAATGATGTCGCTTTTTTTATGATTCCTGGCTCTTCGGGTTGCTGCCTTAGTGTACGATCCATGTTTCGTGCGATTGTTTGGAAGGACATATTGTCCCAATGATTTCTTCATCACAGGTGTTTATACTAAAGTGTAGCATTATGGAGATCTCGGTTTCGAGTGATTTGTTAATCCAGCTTCCAATTTTCTTCCTGATTTTAAGAATGCTTTGGTAAGACTTTTTTTTCAACTGCAGTTGAAGCTTCCTTTTTCCCAATATGTTGCAACATTTTTATAGTAACTATTGTAGTTAAAATAATATTTTTTCCCAACACGTGTCACTATACTGAAACATTTTTATAGTAACTATATACATTTTGCATACACGTGTTTTAATGATTTTTATAGATTTTAATGTGTAGAATGTTTGTTCTACAGTAATGTCGTGGTTAATTGTTAATAAATAGTGTTTTTCTTGTCTAACTCAATCTTGTGCTCTTGCCTTTGGTGTATTAATCATTTATAGGATCACAGTGCCATTTTATATGTATTTCTTTTCAGCTATAGGGTTAGGCCCAACTTAACATTTTTAGTCACACCATAACAGAAATGGACGCTATTCTTTAACCAATTAATAAATACTTTATTTAGGGAGCTACACAACTTGTGCGAAATATTTTAACTGTATATGTATTGATTCTAGAACTATAAGTTACTTTCTATCTATATGAGGAAAGATCATAAAGAATCTTAATACCTTTTGCGCCGCATTTGCCATCTACATTCTAATAAAAAGACGCATCTTTACATGATAGACGGGAAATTTTTCCAATAATTTCAAAATAAATATAGATACAAAACGTGTTCCAGACAATTTTAAAGAGAAAGAGTTATAATTACTTAAGAGATGTTAGTTTCATCCCTGGAAGTTTGTTTATTAGAATAAAGTTTTCAGATTTAAATAAATAAAAAGACAAGTGTACATGAACAGAAATTAGCTGTTGCTACAAAATGAGTTGTGTACAAGTAACTGTAGTTGAATTATTTCAGCTTCGACCAACAACTTTGAGTAAAAACGAATAAGTTTTAGAAACGAATTCATTGAACATCTATGTCTTTGTGAACTTCATAAAATTTAACTCGCGTAAGAGAATGCAAGAACACATTTTCATCTCCAAAAACAGAGAAAGAAATTTTTACAAAATATCGGAAATAAAATATGAAACTGTTAAAGAATTGGGTAGAAACTAATTTTATTCATGAAACTTTTATATGTTTTTACTCTACGGAATTATACTAATTGTGTGAACTATTTAATTTTATGCGAGTTGATTCTAGAATTGCAAGCCCCTTTATATGGACGAGAAATTTCCAAGACAATTTTAGCACATTTTGCTATTCATCTGCCTCTACATGATACAGAAAAGACATACTTTTACCTGAAAAGAGCAAAATATATTAATATAACGCCCTTGAAATATTTGCCTATAAAATTAAAAGCAAACATGTCAACGCCACGATTAATTTTTAAACTAGCATCTGCTGTTACTTAAGCGAAGTAATCTCTACTCTTGGACTTTTATCTACTAAAAGCCAAAGTTCAGATTAAAAAGCAAAGAAACAAGAAGATAAACTTTTGATGCGAAATGAGTCTTGAACAAGTTCCATTAGTCAAATAATTTCAACTTCAACTAAAAGCTTTGAGTAGAGATGAATACATTTAAAAAGTGAGTTCAATGAAAAGCCATTTGGAAACATCATAAAATCCACTTGCACTAGAGAATACAAGAAAACATTTTACAATGGCCCCAGAGATACCAATGTAACAAGTTTTCTACGCACCATTGCATATATGAATCACTACCTCTGGGGAAAGCAATATTTCAGAATAGCTCTTTTGCGAAGTTTTCTATTATTAATATCCGAAGATATTAAATACAGATTTCCAAAAGTTTCGCTTAAGAGTAGTAAAAATTCTACCATAAGGAGCTTAATTTATTGTTTCCGGAATGCGTAAGTGAATAAATCGTAGTCGGATGAAATCAAAATACAAAGTAAAATTTTAATAAAAATGTATCCATGGGATATGAGTTTTAAAGATACTTTATATCATAAAAATAAACAAGGTCTTATTAATATGCTTTCATCTCACTGTCAGTATTATTTTGGAATATTTTGTTCTGTAACAAATGCGCCTGCGCAGTAAGAACAGCGCCACCTATGGTGGTAAGGCGCCGACGCTAAATGACTCAGTTTAGGATTGTGAATTGACGGAGTGAACAATGCAAAATGGCTTCATCCTAAAAAAAACCTTTGTAATTGTTAGAATTACTGTAAATATGTAGCATATGTGTGTTAATGTTCGTGCTTAGTGTTTGTAATAAATTTTAAATGTTGCAAAAAATAACCTTATTATTTTGGCTTCCAAATTGGAGCCAGATATTTAGACACACAACTACAGTATCTTTTTTGGTTGTATCAAATATTATCAGTTAAGTTCAAATCAAGCATTTTACTATACTATTTTACTATTATTTACTTTTGCGACAATAAATAACTTCAGTATGGTAGCTGACATCAATGAACATATTGTACGCAAACCATTAAATATCTCTGCAGTCGTAGATAATAATATCTTAACTACAAACTAGACTACTGGTATGCATAGGCTTGCCAGATTTCTGAAATGTTCAACCGGGACACCGGAATGCCTCCAGCGTCGCGGATATTCAAGGGTACACCCTCTTGGGCGGGTTTTTAGAGTGTTTTAGAGGGTAGTTTATTCTCAATGTTATGAATAAATGGTTACTGATTAGGAACCTAAACCAAGGGTAATAATAAATGACACAAACGTATAAATTTAAGCATTTTATTTCTTACATGTTAATATTAATAAGTTACTTAAGTAAGAAGAAACACTTTGAATGAGGTGCCCAATATTGGACTCGCCCGGAGAGCCTCTCGCATCGCGCATGGTCACGATTGACGGAACAAGACGATACCATGACAATATTATTTATTAGCAGACCATCACGCTTCTATAGTTTGCACTTTTCATACAGTACAGTGAAATAAATGACAAAGTAATTATCCTAAATAATCCTTCACAGTTAATTATTTTTAGACTTTTTTGGTCATCTATAATCAAATTTAATTTTTACCGGGACGTGGAGTAAACCGGCCGGGACACCGGGATTTTGTTTGAAAACCGGGACGTCTGGCAAGCTTAGGTATGCATCACTTGGAAATCAAAGGCAATATAAACCTCTCTTGTATTGATTTCTAATCAGAACTAATTATTAAATTAATCCTTATTATTTAAGAAAATACACGGGGATTCAAAATTCAGCGTACAAACTTTAAGAAGAGAAAGAAAGCGCAAAATCAAGCTAGGATCACACAGGAATATATGACAGCAGTGGCGGCGATTAGGTGGTACACGTGGCGGGCGGGCTATTTATAGACACCTAAAAGTAACCCAGAGTATAGGGTGTAGATAACAAAATTTAAAAATTTAGTGGCAAAATTAGCTAGCTTTTCAGGACTATTTTTTTATATATAATTCCTAACTTTAGACAGCTAAAATGAGACTCGACCACTGAGACTTTGTTAATGATAAACGACAGTCCTTGTGAAAACACTGTACTCAGTTAATTGACAGTACCAGGGCCAGATTTCCCATAGGGCCAACCTAGGGCACAGCTGTCAGGGGGGCGTATACACGAAAGAAATGACCACCAAATATTTACAAACTTTTCGGTATTATTTTGAAAAGGCCATATAAAAGTATGTTTTTGAAAGTTGCATTCGTTACATTAAATATATTGAACGACGCATTTCTTTCGTTCTCTGTGTACCCTACCGTTTCCTGTCCTGATATTTCCATGCATTGAAATCGATTTAATAAGATCGGTCCACTTCAATGATCCTTCAAGCCTATTCACGGAGAAAAAAAGCGAACGAAGAAGTTCTAGTAGGTATTACACGATTTCCAGAAATTCGATGAAGTATTTTTGCAGGTGTTAATTTTATGTTATTTCACAAGTAGTGTAATTCTGAATTAAAAATTTAATATGTTTCAAGGATTATAAAGATACTATTAAGTAGTTATAGGTAAGATAAACTATTGTTTATTAAATTTAAAATTGTATGTGAACTTTTTTGAGAAGGGGCGCAGAATATGCTTTGGCCTGGGCCGCAGAAATATGTTAATCCGGCCCTGGACAGAAGAGTAAACGCCACAGACCGTATTCTTCCATTCAGTGAAATATTCCTGCGATTATCCTAGAGCAGTTTGAAAATAACTACCATATTTGAACAGAATATTTCTGTTTCAATACAGTCACATGTCTTAGATTATAGCGAAACAACTTGGTATCACACTAATCGAAATCATGAACCAGAGAGATGCGTACTCTCCACGCTAAGTTGAATACTGATTTGACTAGAGAAGAGTACAGTAAAGAACTGCTCTAGAGCACGATGAATAATTCTTGTTCCAATGAGAAACCCATTAGTATCAACGTAGGTGACCAGCTAAAACAGGTGGTTTCACGACAAGTGTCCCCCTCGCAGGTCATTAGGCAAACGGATACAGTATCATCTGTCTTTTAATTTATGGTTCATCACGAGCCTTCAAAAAGATTTCAAAATCAAAGAAGACGCTCGCTATGGGGTTTATTTTGATGATAATGTTTTCAAAACAAGAGTGAGGTATACATTTACATTGATGCCTACAAAGCTAGCGGGAAAAAACACAGATAATTTCAAAATCTGCTCTATTTTCATCCTAACAGATGTCGCAGTTATCAATCACATTGAAAGAGCAAAGACGTCATTTCAACCCATCTGACAAGTGGCCATTAAGAGGTAAGGGTTGGCAGGTGGCATTGATAGCAAATGCGAAGTTTCTTTTCATTTTTAGGTATTTCAAGACATTCGGTTTAAAATTCTCATGAATGTCAGAAGGTTAATTGAAAATTAAGGACCATTGATCACTTATTTAACATACATACTTGTACTAGGCATACATTACTTCTTTTTTATAATTTCTACTTTTGCGCCGCTCAAATAAAATAAAATTTAATTTTTCCAGTAAAATGTGGGGGCGGATGCCTCCCCGCTCTATTCACCGCCACTGTATGACCGGAAGCGTCACTTGCTAGACTTTAGCTAGACGACGCACGAAACTGAAGAAATGACCATGTAATGATTAATGATTGAAAACTTCTTAGTTGGTAATAATTTACTCTTGGACTGTGCGTTCACTCATTCAGTTTCACAACAACCGTTCAAATTTTTTATCATTCCCATTAATGCACGCATCTTAGTGGTGGTGCATGGATTGGAGTATCCTTACGGCATTTCTCAGATATATTTACATGATTGCGTAGTCAGCGGACTTCATTATGCCTGCTGATGCAGAGTGTTCCGTATTCACTAAAGTTTCGGGACAAATGCTTTGACATTTGGAGATCTTTCTGATCGGGTACCATTCCGCATAAATTCTTGCCGTGTTTCTTCCTTTACCGTCTACTACTCCATACATAAGGTGTATGCTCTTCATCTGTGGATTCGTAAAGTGTATTGTTGCGGCGATTTTAGAACATGGTGACATGTTTGGCCTCTTGGTGATATTTTTGACGACTTGGCGACCGAATTTGGCGCCAAATGCTTGTTTGGGGATATCAATGTCTGGAGGCTCTGCGAAGCGTGGTTCTCGAGATACGACAAATTTTCTAGAAAGTAGGATCCTTTTCCACGGCAGACTGTAACATGCTAACAGCTGGTCAGTTGAGTCTTAGAGTTTGTCGAGCTATCCAACACGGTGAAACCGAGTGAACTCTGCTATCCTTTGTGCTCTACTGCATTCGTGCGCTATTGTGATCGAGTTATATAAGTGTATTTCTTCACACACTTGAATTTGAGACTGTTGTCTGTGCTTTGTACAGTGAAGTTGTCTGTTGTTGAAGTTCACTGTTGAATTTGTACAGCAAAATTGTCTGTAAATTAAATTATTTCAACCCAAGCAACCTGCGACATCATTTACGCATCTTTTGTAAGTGAAAGACTGTACACGTATATTTTGTAGCCTTCGCTAGCCTTCAAAATCCTCCACACCTCTCAGATTTCCACACTATCCCCTGCCCCAGACCACGTTATGTGGTTTTCGCTTTTGTGGGAGAGCCGCACTTCCCTTCTCCAGGGTCGTATTTCGGTTTTATGATACGAGGCTCCAAATGGATAACGAACTTAGTTGGATTTCCAAACTTTTCAAACACAGCAGTGCAATTCTCATCGAATATTCGCATTGACGAAGGGTTTAAGAGGGAATTGCTCCAAATGACTTAGAGCGGTGCCTTCGTGAATGTCCAGCTTAGCACATTCCGTTTTATGAGAAGAAGTAAAATAATGAACTTTTAACAAAATCTCGATTCTCAATATCTGGTGATAAATTGAACCGGCAGTTTCAAGAAGGGAACTAATCCAAAAAACTATATGCTCAGGAAATTTAAAAAATCATATTTTTCTTCTTTATTGTTTTTTTAACCTAATTCTTATACGAAATTCTTTAAATCAGTTGTTTAATCAGTGATTTTTTCCCATTTATTACAACTAAGATTGAGCGTTAATATGATAACATGCGTTTTGTGCACGTTATTTCCATTTGTTGCGGCTTGTTCCTGTCTTCAGGCTTCTGATTCAATTCAAAGTTGTGCAATTCATTTCTTCTATTATTTGTTCTGAAAGCGAATTTCTTCCAATACAGTTCCCAGTTCATTTAATTTGTTTCATAATATAATGCCAAATATGCCATTATTTGAAAGTGAAAATCGATTACAGTTCACAGAAAAATCAAAATCACTTTTATTTTTAATATGAGGCACACCTCCAATGAAGAAAAAAAATAATCCGCAACAAAAATATACGAAACAGTCAGCCGTCATAATTTGAACCAAAATAGGCTTATGACAGTGAATTCTGTTAAGCAGAAACCTTCACGCATGAGAATTCAAGAGCAAATAGCAAAGTCTTATGAAATTATTCTGGGTACAATCTGCACATGATAACGAAAATGTCAAAAGCACCTACCTTAAGAGATGGACTTGTTTAAAAAAATAATGAGAGTTGTATTTGGAAGTGAAGGTTTAATTAATTCCACTTTACAGCTTATGAAACTTTAAATGTTGGAAATTTTTCGTTTCGAAACTTTTATATTTTAGTTGGTTGTCAAATAGAAGAATCGTGTAATTTTAATTCTTCAAGTTTCTCGAAACTTTTAAACATTTCCTACATTCTTTGACAAGATATTTCTGGTTAGATTAAAATTTTGCCGTTAGTTATTGTGAGTGGAATAGCTTAAGATTAAATATTTGAATTAATTTTTGGAGGAAAACGCAAGCGTCATTTTTGAAGTCTAACGTAATTTCACCTCAAGATTAAGGCTGAAAACCTATTAACCCGGTGCGACAATATTGTTCAGAACAAAAGATCCCTGGTATGACCTACGAATATTTTGAATATTATTCAAGAAATTATGATATCATCATTGATTAAGAAAGACTTTTCACTCATCCACCAGCCACTAAGACATTTATTGCAGTCAGTATACTTTTGTGTGTTAATTGTTGTTGTCTTTATTTTTTTCTCCTTTTTGTAATTCTTCTTTACGCCGAAAGGGTTTCAAATAACCATAAACTTTATTTGGTTGGTCTATCGTCCCGGTGGATTAATAATAATCGTAATAAAATAATGTAATTTTAAATAAAATAAATTAATGAAAAACATTTTTTATAACACATTTTTATTTGTGCACAAAAAAGCATTTTTAAAATTATAGTCTTTAATTTATAATTCATTAAATTATCAATTACTATAAATTATTGCTGATTTTTAATTTTTTTAACTTCATAGTTTTTCTTCGTCCACTTTGATGTGGATATGACACTGACATTTTTAACTTTCTCGATGCATGTAAACTTTACATTTAAAAAAAATAGAGGAACGTTGAATTTGTTAATACAAGAAGTTAATCTTGTAAACGAGTCCTTTCAGAATTCTAGTAAAAGTTGAAAAAATACATGATGTACTTTTCTACACGGAATGATTGGATATGTATAACTATATATAAAATAACATTTGTAGCTATCGCTCCTTTAACTGTATATAATGTCCTAATGCAGTTCTGTATAAGAATTTTAAGTATAATTTGAAAGACAATCTTGTCTGAAAATGAAATGTATAAAAAGAACAGAACATACATAAAAGTAAAAGAAAAGCTTTCATTTTAAAACACGTTAACAAAATTAGTGAGAACTTATAAACTGTCCGCAAGATTTACAAAGAGATTTAAGAGACTTTTTCTGGGTTAGTGTTTTATTCTTTTCATACGGTGGATCTGAACTATTTGTTGAAAAGATTTTGAAAAACTTTCCGTTGACACTAAATGATTATTGTATAATAAGCTGAACTTAACTGTTCTATTGTGAATAAGATGTATATATAAATATATCTAATGGCAATCACAGAAACGTAGGAGTCTGAGATGTAAATTTCAGCATTAGATTTGATAAAAAAACGTAATGAATCAATTGGAAACAGATTTCGTGTAATTAAATTGATAATGAAAAAAAAATTAATCTCTGCGGAGGGAACAAGCCTCAAAAATGTTTCAATCTTTACAAAGTAGAAGCATACAATATAATTTGAATATATTTACTCTTTTTCTGCTCGTGTTTTTTCCTCTCTCTAATTATCTTACTTTTTGAACTAAAAATATTTAAAAACGCAAAATGAATATTTTGATCCTAAAATAAAATTTCAAATTGTTTTTGGCATGCCTTCAAAATTGTGTGTTAAAAGGGAAGTAGAGATTTATCATTTTAAAATCCTTGCAAGTAAAATAAATCGTTTCTTCAATAATACAGGTCTTTGAAATTTTTAATATCACAGAAGTTAAAACCTTTATAAAGCTATCAAGTAAGAAGATCCGTTTATATCTGGTGTAATTTCATTTGGGTTGCATGAAATTCGAAATTCAATTTCGTTGAAAAACTGAAGCATAGAAAACCTCTATTTTCATGCTCGGAAATTATCTCTTTTCTGTAATTTTACTCCTTCTAAATTTAGTAAATATTTCAGCTAAGTAACACTAAGCTCCTTCGAATTCAACTTCTCATGAATTCTAAGATTTTAAATAAATTCAACTGAAAATTAAAGCTAAAAATATAGATTTTAAATAATTTCTTATTCTGAGCAATTTACCTGTTTTTTTACAAGAAATATTTGGAAAAGTAAGGAACTTCGGCGTTAACAATATACAATACGAATTTCGAAGAGAAAAGAAAATATCCGGGCAATATTTTTTCTTTAATAGCTTGGGTCGACTCATAATATATCATATTATTTTGTAGCATCAATGTAAATTTTTTAAAAACGAAATAATCAAAAAATCAAAATAATAAGTTTAAAAAGATTTACACCAATGTAATCTCAGGCTCAAGAATTGAAGTAATAGAAATGAATAAACCACATATATATATATATATATATATATATATATATATATATATATATATATATAAAGTTAAAGGAGTATATTTGGATATTTCCCAGCTAAAAAGAATCCGCACAAAAAATTTTTTGAAGGTTTTTTTAAGAATTCTAGAGATTTTTTGAAGACGGAAAAGATCTGAGTTTTTTCTTCAATTTAATCTGAATAAAATCTGCAAATAAATTTCTTATTATATTTTTCTCTAAATATTCTGCAGATTTTGGTAAGACATGTTCCAAATACCTTCAGATTTTTTTAAAGATTTTTTTGCAGATTTCTTGTAGCTGGGATTCCGCTAAACATTTTGTGCTTATACATTTAAGGATGTAATATCCTTTAATTCTCTATTTTTGCAGCAATATTTACAGCCGTTATCTTTCAAAAATTCCTTTTATTTAATAAAATTACAGTTATAGAGAGGTTTATTAATAAGTTTATATAAGTTTAGTTACTAGTTGCACATTTG
Source organism: Araneus ventricosus (assembly GCA_013235015.1). NCBI lineage: Eukaryota > Metazoa > Arthropoda > Arachnida > Araneae > Araneidae > Araneus > Araneus ventricosus. The sequence goes on from BGPR01004864.1 coordinate 88,820, forward strand.
ACCTCTTTTACTAAAAATAAAAATTTCTTCTCTGAATTCTTACAATTTATTACGAGATCATAAAAAAGTTTATGATAAATGTTTCTTTCCGAAGACAAATGCAAATTCTACGATACAATATCTTAATATACATGTTGAAATGCATATTTTGGGATTAAATCAAGCTTTCTCGAAAATTAATTGCTCGTCTCAATTTTTTTAAAAAAAATATCCCTTCTATGATCCTCTTTCTTACTTAACATAGTAATTAGCATCCAAAACTACTCAACTGTTCACCTCAAAATTCCAGTACCAAGCACTGAGATACTGAAATTTTTAATTACATTTCAACTCAAATGAGATGGTTTCCGATTCATTACTGTCTTCTTTTCTTTCGTATCTAGAAGAATAATTTAATTTACTTAAACTATAGATGAAATGAGAGAAATCATTTCACAAACGAAATTATTTGCAATCCAGCATGCGAGAGGGATTTTTTTTGTTTTTGTTATGTTTTCCATTTCCGCTTGTTTGTTAGCTTTATTTTCCATTTTCCTTCCTAATCACAAGCACAGGCTGTAGAAACTCTCAGAGGTCCTGCGTTTTAATTATACCTCAAACACCAGACATTTTTCTGTAAGTTCACATAATGGATATAAAGCGCTAGAACAATTAAATAAGAATAAAAATGACGATCCGATATAAGATTCTAGTTTTAATGTTTCGATCTTGCACTTAAGTTTAAAAATGTATATGGCGACGCCCAAGCATTGACTCAAATTATGAATATTTGTTTTAGAAACAACTGTCTCTGAGAAGAATTTGGAAAATTAAATAATGATAATTCTTTTTCAGTTGTTTTTATAATTATACGGAATGCAGCATTCTTTCCTTATTGCATTGTAAATACTCATAAATTCCCTCTGATTCTGTCTTTGCGTGGACGAATTTTGACTCAGATTTCGTCCATCAGAGTGAAGAAAGCTGCATTCTCGCTATGTGGATGTTATAACATTAACTTTATTTTGTCGACATTAATAAATGCTGCTTAATAGTAATAATTAATTAAATCTGCTTAAGGTTTATCATGGTCCACAAGATTAATCTAGCAATCAGATCATTTGCAAGTATTCTATCACTTTTAACAATGTTACATGATAACACCGACCATATTATAAATAGTAGGATCTTAAATAGTAAATAGCAGGAAATTGATCTCTTACATTGCGCGTGTAAGTGACGAAGTTCAGATCCTTTCTTTGTGTATGCAAGCATTCATTAATTCTTATTACTTGTCTACAGACATTCCCATTTTTGACTCAGAGCTTGCATGTCACAGGGTACGAGATGCGTTTCGACGGTGATAGAACTCCCCATTGACTCTATTTTGTGAATAGTAACAAATTCAGAATACTAGTTATCTTTCAAATATCTTACAATCTTATGAAGTGGAAGCCGGTGACTTTTTGCTTCTCAAGAACCCACCGAATTTTTTCAAGCATCAGATCTTCTACAAGGGCTATACAAGTTTTAGCATCATGCCGCCTACTACATTCAAGATAGTTGATAAAATTCATTGAATTAGCATTATATTTATTGAAGACAAACAGATGTTCTTAGAAACGTATATCATAAATTGTATGACGAATCTCTATCACCCAATCGCTGAGTTTCAATACCACACCAATTTGAGGACGCTTCAACTTTAAAGTTCATGCCCAAAATCCACATACAGGGCGAATTTACAGTGGAATCAACACATTAACTCGGAGCTTACTGATCACCAGTTTTAACCTCTACACACAAGCGGCAGATAATATATGATACTTTCCTTTTATGATACTTCTGCATAAAATGCATTTTTATAAAATGCATAAATGCACCCAGCTAAATGTTTATAATTAAGGGCCGCGCAGATGATACGAAATTAAGAAAAAGGACTTAAGTTACTAATCGATTTCTATTTACACTTCCATTACTCTTTAAGAACCAATTAAACATGCACTCTAGTAACAAGCCCAAAAGTGAAAAAAGCATACCCCAATCCTTCTTTTAAAAATCCAAATATAACATTTAACCTGTTCTACCCCTTCATTAAATACTTCAATTCTAAAGAGAATTCTTCACTCTGGAATAATTAATTAGCTGTATAGTGGGAAAATATATAAAGTAGCTCAGAGGATACGCCTCCTGTTTTGGGGAAAAGAAACTTCTGTCGAGTACAGTTTCTATCTAAAGATAAAAAGTGGTTGAGATCTATGTTTCTTGGGACTTTATTTTGTCAACTGCTTTACCTGCAGAGGTTGCTTCCGTTTATAAAAGTTCTAGAAAGTAAGTTGATAATCGAAATCCTAAGGAGGTTCACTTGAGCGTAAAAAAAACATAAACACGCTTTCTTGACTCTAACTAACTTGACTCCAGTAATCAAGAACACACAAATAAACAAAGAATAAACTTTCTTTGTTTATGATAATGATTCGTTATGACTTGTTTCTTTGTAAATGATTGCAATAAAATTTAGAACAAATATTCTCTTTTCTTTTTAAAGGCTCTTAGATACAATGATTATTTTACGAATAAGGAATAATAATTTAGACATATATTTATACAGAATCACGTATAATGAATCAAATTAAAATTAATATGAATATCGTGCATTTGAAACTAAAAGTTAAAATCAGTATTATAATATTTTGGTTTAATGAAAACTAATTTTTAATCAAATAGCTAAGGATACTTACAAATAAAGCAAGGTGTTTACTCTGACGGATCCACATGTGAATCGTGAGCGCTCAACTCTTATTTACTGTTAGACTGATACTGCTATTTTTCAGTATATCCGGCACGCTATTTCGGTCATTAACTAAAATTGCACTCTCAACGTCCTTATTAAAGTTTAATTTCAAAAATCAATAAACGTAATAGTTCTTCTATTTTGAGTAAATTTTTTCTTTTCGTTATAATTTTTTGTTGATTCGTCATGAGTTTTCTTTAAAATTTCTTAAATATTTGTTTCTTAGCAATGTGCTTTGTACTAATTTTAGACTTCAAAAGAGTATACCAAGTCTGAAATAAAATGATTAATAATAACGCTAATGTTTGAATTTTGAGGATAGGTCAGATTAAGAAATTAATGTGACAGGCAATAAATTTGCCGCAAAATCCGAAATTCCACAAATTTAGCCTAAGTGGATATCGGAACTCTTTATGTCGAATATTTCTCTAGAAGTAGCAGAGTTGTAAATTGCAAGAAATGAAAAAAAAAGTTCTAGCTTTACTTTTCCGAACCGTACGTTTCGAAAATAATAGCAGATAAAAATAGAAAATTTTTTCCCTACCATTCGGATTGCATGAGCTTACACTTTGGATATTAGAATCTTTTTCTGTTTTGTTTGCTTGTTTTAAAGCTTGAAGTGCATGTTTCATGTAAAATCACAAGATAGAGAGCATTTAAATTTTTGTATTCATGTACTTTATTTCTTCTTTTGTAAATAAGGTCGACCTCCGCGTTTAACCTCTAACATATTGCATTAAGATACGTAATTTTTAGTAGATACTATACACTTTAAAAGTTGTACATAATATGAATAATTACTTAATTAAAACGCAATGAAATCAGAAGAAAATTATATTCTGTGATGATGACAAGAACAAAAACTCATCAGTAATAGTCAGTTTTCAATTATAAATGGCAAAATCTGAAATTCATATGAAAAATATTATAATATCACTGCGGCATGAAGTTGAAATGAGATTTCTGCTATTATAGGTATGGAAAAATGTTTTTTATTTCTATTAATAAACAGCCACACTTCCAGATTACCTATTCAACTTTTATCGAAAATGTCAAATTTGATGTTTTCTTTCAAAATTTTTGGATTTTTACTAAATAAGACATAACTGTTGATCTTGCTTTTATTGAATGTCTATCATAATTGCATAGCTATTAGCTTTTTTAGCGATTTATAAAACGAATCCTGGAATTTAAAGTTACATTTCTTTTAACTTTAATATGAGTTGTATGCCAGTTTATTGTACATTGTTCAACTAATCGCTTAAATGTAGTTTTCAGTCGTCTAACCATTCCTTGAGATAATCGGTTTCTTCCAATCGTTTCATTTCTAAATCTTTATGGCGTTTTAACTGATCTGAATTCAGTGACTGTTTTCCATCTCCAATGACTCCTTTTCTAAAAAAACATTTTTCGCTCTCTATCCTTTGCATCTGGATGTGTTAAGGAAAGATTCCTCGTCATGTATTCAAATCTTGTGTGTTCTAAAACTTTATCCATTGTAGAATCATTTTCAGAGTTTATCAATTTCATTTGTTACGTGTGTTTTAACAATACTTTTCCACTCTACTCTTAGGCATTGGGTTAGAAGTGAAATACCCTTACATTATTCTAATTCGGCCAGTGAGAAAAATATGTACTAAGTTACATTAAAATCGCCGCAGAAGTATAAAATTTTGATTTCAATCTATCTATTTGTTGCATTAATTTAAACGACTACCCGAGGAGTTATATGAGCTTTGATCCATTTCTACACATGTTTTAGTTGGTCGGATCCATATATTTTCATATGCTCTCCTCCTACCTATTTTTCTACAAATATTGTCAAGAAGAAATATTGTTACCTTAGTTACTAACTTTACCTTACTTACTAACTTTGAGTCCTTTCTTGTTGAATTAAAACTTTCAAATTTAGCCTTTTTATTACCATATAACAGTAACTGCTACGAAGGACTGTTTAATAGTGAATTAAGTAAAAGAAAAGGATTCGTCATATATAGTATACAGAAAAAGTTTGTTGGAATATACATCTACAATAGTACAACAACAGAGTTGCATGAATAACAACAGACGAAACGTGTATAAAATCAGACGTCAAATCCTTTGAACAAGTATTTTCAGTGCTCTAAAAGTTAGTTGTCGGTACTACATCCTATTTGAAATTATCATATATTTCATGCTGCGTGTAACTTGTTCATCTGTATTTTATGATCGTAGTTGCTCAGTGTTTATAATTGGTATGTTCTTTTGTTAAATTATGTTCTATTGTTATCTCATGTTCTTTTGTAATATTATGTTATAACTCTTGATGGTAATTTTTTTATCGTGCTTTATTAATAAAGTCTCACGTTTACCTATTTAACCGACAGGGAGCCGTTCTGGCCCCGAGTTCGGGGGTATGCGTGGTGAAATGAAATGAAATGCGCATAACTTGTAATGTTTCAAATCATGCAACTTGGCTGTCGTGCTATTGCAAATTTACCTGCCAACTCATTAACGCCCAACTTAATTTAAAGCATAGCTTTCAAAAAATTTATATTAAATTAAGTTTAAAAACACCAAGACTAAGTTAACTGTGAAGTAAACTTAAAATCGGATATTTTTTTTTTCTTTTAGGTTTTCTTTTTTTACATATATATTTTTACAAAAAAAAATAAAGAGTTCGGCAAAAAATCACTTTTAATAACTGTTTTACATAAATCTTAAAGATTTTTGAAATACAGTTAAATGTTAAAAAATAAAAATCATTTTCTGAGTCCTTTCATTACCTCAACAATATATCAAAGGAAAAATGAAGAAATTTCAAAATGACGACGTTTTGACTTCAAAATCTGGCTAACTGGTGATTATATATCTGATGAAACTGTTTAGTAGTTAGGTAATACCTATTAACTTCGTATACAGAGCAACAAAGAAACAATGGAATACATTCGGTTCAGCAACGGAAGTGAAATGTAATTGTGTTATAAATAGGACGCTAAGCGTTATCGGGTTAAATCAATGTTGTACGCTTTATCTTGTGTATTTGTTTCTTTCACTTAATTCACTGGAAATTCCCTGGAGCTGCTTCCTTTTGCGTTTGCGACCCCGTGATACAGGGTGGCCCAGCGGGTAATGTTTGAAAAGCAATCTAATAGATGGCGCTAGCTGAGAGCAAGTGGGACCAAACTTGGTGAACATGATCATCAGAGCGGGAAATTGTTTAGGTGTGTGTTTCGTCAGCGAGCGGTGAGTTTTAGTGTGTTGTTCAGTTGTGAGTGCCACAAGCGAAAATGAATACATATTCAACAGATATTCGAGTGTTTATTGTGCTCGAAATGCCATTAAAATGTTAAGGCAGTGCAACGAGCATGGCAGGAGGAGTTTCACAACAAGAACTGGCCGGACAAAAGGACTGAAGTCCATACGATTGACTGCGAAGTCTGCTCACGCGTGATGGATGAATTCCAGAACCGACTCACTACTGTCCTTGTTAAAGAAGGCGGTCACTTCGAACCCTTTTATCATTAATTGCTTAAGATGTAATTTCAATATATATCAGTAAAATCTTTTCCTCTCTCTTATTTGTTTTAAAATTCCGATTCATTTCAAACATTACCCGCTGGGCCACCCTGTACATTAAAAAATGACTTGCTTCTGTATGCCTGATCTACGTTCAAAGCTTGTAAATTATCTTCTGTGGCATCCTGTATAATAGATAAATCTTGTCTACTGTCTTAAATACTGTCAATTTCCTTTCAAAAAGCTTTGATTTATTTTGCTGTACTAATTTTATATTCAGTTTTATTTAATCCTAATTTTTAGACAAATTGAATTTTTATTGTGGTTCCTTCGGCTTCAAATTAAGCACGCTGGTCTTTATTTCATATCTTTGTGTTTAAACTTAAGTTTCTAGCAGCGTTTTTAAATTTTAAAGTTTCACCTTATGTAATATAATCTGAAACCATTCAATTAATTTACGGACTTTAATTCAAGTCTTTGAATCATTCAGAACATTGTTAAAAAGTATTTAAATAAATAAAATCAAAAATCAATTAAACTGGAATGGATATATAAAACTATTTGTGGAAAGCAGAACGAAAGCTTAATTGATTCTTCCTTTTTGTCCAGTTGTTTGACATATTTTGGGAGGAAAAAATATATTCATGCTTTTCGAACAAGTTTTAATTATGTAATATGTTACGCTTTCCGTTCCAAGCCGCAATCAAATTTCGGCAGTATCAAATTTCTCTCTCTTGTTTACATTCAAATATGGCCGGGCGCAATCTTGAAAGAGATAAAAAACGCCATTGGCAGGTTAGAAAGCTATGGTAGGTTTCATTTGTTCTGAGATATTGTGAAGAGAAAATCCCTGTCTCTGACGTTTTTTCCCCTCTGATTTCATAAGGGTTGGAGCTATGAAGATGAAAAAAGGGGGAAGAGAATGCAACTGATTTCAGATATTTTCAACGAGATGTCACAAGCTAAGGCAAAAAAAAATCCCTTTTCGGCAAGCTTGAAGGCAAAGGTAGATTCCTTTACGCTAATGTTACAAAAGTAATGAAATATTACATATTGATTAATGCAGACATAGCCAATGACTTTGTTGTTTCCACACATTGCAATATTTACGCTGTGATTCTGTTTTCATGACATTTAATTTTTTACTATATCAAGGTTTTATCATTCCATTTTTCATTCCAAAAGGTTATGCTAGATTTATTGGTCAGTACATTGGTCAATTTTTTTATATCCCATCACATAATCATTCAACAGGTAGGAATCATATAGAAATAAACATCCTATCAGCGCAAATATCCCCTAGATAACATTAAGCGAGCCGATATGAAACAGTAACAAAAAATTGGCACCCGACATGAATGAAGAAAGACTCTGGATTTAAAAATTAATTATTTAATCTAGGATACCATATAATTGTGCGAACATTACTTTGTCATATGAAAAAAAATCACATGACATAAAACATTTAAACATTACTATAATGGGCTCATTTAGAGAACTCCCTAGTTACAGAGATAATAGTCACTAAATTCTTAACACACAAGAGAATTAAAATTATTAAACATTGTGAGTTGCAAATTTAATACGTGTGTTTAAAGCACAGGATATCAATTCAGCCATTTTGAACAGCAAATTTAAATCTTCATCGACGGTTAAAACCAAATACTCAGACAAAAAAACCCCAAAACAAATTTAGAGTTAATGAGATATTTTTCAATATAAAAAAGGATAAAGGGGATTCTTATATATCTATCGTTTTTGGCTATTTTATATTAAATTTATTAAACAAATCTTGGTATAGCCATGTTTATTTAAATATCAAATTAAAGTAATCTGTCAAATTAACTATTAAAATTAACTGTTTGATTAATTAAAATTAACTATTTACTTAAATAAAATTAAATATTTAATTAGTTGTGACGATATCTTCACTAAAACCTTTTTCATGGCCCATAGTATATGCCAGCAATCTTAATCTTGTAACTATCTAATAATTATCTTAATTTAAATAAAAGTTATTGTGTCTATGTATGTATGCTCAACATCTCCTCCTAAACCAGTGGACTGATTTCAACTAGACTTTGCACACTTTTTATTTGAGACAAGATCAAGTTCATCTTCAACTTTTCAAAGCCCCAAAGTTACTTAAAATTTTAGTTAATTAAAAAATAAACAAGATGTTTTTCCGCGATATCTTAGGAAAATATTATCTCACGAAACTATTTTGACACCTTATTAAATTTTAAAAAATTAGCCTTTCAGTGACGAAATTTCTATACAATTTGTTTCTCTCACTTTAATATTTTTTCAAAAGTAATTTTATACAGAATTCGTAGAAATATTCTTTATTGTTGAAGAACAAGAATAATACGAATATATATAGTTGCCAGAATGCATTCACGGAATTGTTGACGAATGCTAAAAGGAAATTTTAAAAGTAGACGATTAACAATTTATATCAGGACCAACTAATGATTGATTGATTTTCATTCCTTAAATTAATGAATAATTAACTCGCTAATTTGTTTCAAAATATTCATTGAACCCTTTCTTTTACTTTAGTAATTGTTAACAAAATTTAAAGTACCTATATAACAAATAATAATTTATGGAGGAAACGGCTGCTTTTAAAAATCGTTTTTTCTTTCAATTGATGTTCTCATTTTAATTAAAAACGTTTCAGATCAGAAAAGGAATTTGTGTATTGTAATTTTTATACGATCGTAATTTTTACATTAAAAATGTTAAGACATGAAAGCATTTTAATCCGGAGCAAAGTCGGATATATCAGCTTGTTTACCTTATAAAAAGTGGAAGTGAATGCGGCTGATGGGAGCTTTTCAACAAGGTGTCACATGCATAGGTTAAAGCGTACTCTAAGTAGGGGGTAAAAATCGCTTTTCATCTCATAACTTCTAAGTAATTCTTGCTGTCAAAAACTTTCAATATCAAAGTAGTTTGTTATGATAAGGTGATAATTTCCCTAATTGAAATTTTCTTTCTATCTTCAATCGTAACTTAGCTATGGGTAAAACATAAATTGGGGGGGGGGATTGAACAACGCTTTTAAGCTCATAACTTCTAAGCAATTATAGTTGTCACAAAACTTTTAATATAAAAGTTGCTCGTTATTATTATGTGATAATTTGCCTAATTGAAAGTTTCTTTCTATCATCAATCATAACAGAGTAACCGGGAAATGATAAATTGAGCTGGGGGATTGAGTATCGCTTTTCAGCTCATAACTTCTAATCAATTTTAGCTGACAAAAACTTTTAATTAAAAAGTTGTTCGTTATGATAAGGTGATAATTCGCCTAATTGAATTTTTTTCTATCTTTAGTCGTAACAGAGCTATGGGGAAGTGATAAAATGGAGGAGATTGAAAATGGCATTTTAGCTCATAACTTCTAAAAAATTGTAACTATCCAAAAAGTTTCAGTACAAAAGTTGTTTATTATGAAGAGGCAATAATTCGCCTATTTTGAGTTTTCATTCTATCTTCAATCGTAAAGGAATTATGGGAAAATGAAATATTCAGTTCTCCACCATTTCCACCCCCTTTTAGCTGGTTAGCCCATCTACAAACTCGGCCGATATTTTCACCGACCTTAAGACATATCCCTCGCCGGTTAAAATCTAATTAAAACTACTCTAGTTATAGTGTTCACAATATAACATGGGCAAAAGCGTTATGTATATACGTTTATACTAATAATATTAAGGAAAAGAACATTTCGCCCTGTATTCACATAAGGATTAGAGATGCAAGAATAAAAGCGGGTGGAAGAGACTGCAGATGACGAGAGCTTTCCAGCAAGGCGTAACATGCCTAGGTTAACACTTATTTTAAGTTAGGGGGAGAGGAGGGAGAGGGTGGGAAAATCACTTTTCAGCTCATAACTTCTAAGCATTTGTAGCTATCAAAAAAGTTTAAATACAAAAATTGTTCGTTATGATAAGGCAATAACTATCCTAATTTGAATTTTCTTTCTATTTTTAATTGCAAAGGAATTATGGGAAAATGAAAATTCCCCCCCACCATTTCCACCCCCTTTGAGCTGCATACCCCATCTACGAACTCGACCGAGGTTTTCACTGTCCTTACAACATATCCCACGCTGGTTAAATTTAGATCAAAATTACTCCAGTTATCATGTTCACAAGATAACATGGGAAAAAGCGTTATACATATATAAACTTTTTAACGAAGCTTGGTTTTGGGTTCTAGGGGTCATGATCGATGAAGATCTGCAGAAATTTTCCGAAAGTCGTGTCATGAGAACCATTGCAATAGGTAGACTTCCTATAAGGAATCTACCTAAAAAAAACACAGTCGAAAAACACAGCTGAAAAACTTTTCAGCCTTTCACATAAAACACAAATCGAAATAAAAGAACGGAAAGGGAACCGTTCGAGCAGAGATCTTAATTTCATTTTAACTAGAGCCTAGAGGGCAATGGGCAGATTTTTTAGGTAATTTTTAGATCAATTAGGTAATATTAGAAATGAAACAATTTTCCTCACTCTAACGGATAGACCTTTTAAATTTTCAATTTACCTAGATAATCTGTCCGTTAGCTGATTTCAACACTTTAGCTGTAAAATATGCAAGAAGAAGGATATTCCGTACTATCTAATAGCAGCATTTGTTTGGTTGAGAGCAAAATAATACTTAAAATCAAAAAGTTTTATCTTCCAAATTATAATTAATTTCTTTTCTTGAAGAAATCGTAGTTTTAAAAACACTCATTTATTTTTATCTGTGAAATCATAATTCGAGCGAATTAAAAAGTTTTTATTGAACTTTATTTTCAGCTTCCATTTATGTAGTTAGCTTTATTAGAAACGTTAATGTATTTCCTCTATAATATAATATTATAGAGGAAATACATTAGCGAAGCGACCGCAAGTAATTGTCTATGGAATTGAAGTAGATAATAAGCTTTACAAAATTAAGCTTTGTACTTACACTCTTTGTTAACGAATGGAAATGGATAAATTTTGTTATCAGGCTTGTAGCTGATTTGCGTATTTTACCGAATATTCTTTAGGGGTAATGGAAACAACACATGTCAATCAAACACAAGAATTATTTTTGTTGCATTTTAGGTATAACAACGTTCATTTATTGTTGTAATTTAATTAGCTATAAATGTGATACAAAAAAGATAATTTAATTCAGAGACTCTCAACTAATGGAGAGTCTAACTGTCTTCGGAGAATTGGAATAAGAAATGTAGGGTACTAGAAAGCATGAAAAAATAATTAATTAATGCGAAACCAAAACAAAAAAGTTACTTTTTATTATTTCAAACAAAAGTGTCATCATTAACCTTTTAACTGCGGACACTTTCTTATATATGTGGTTTATAAACCACACCCGTAGTCAAAGAGTTGAAAGAAGGTGTGTGTATATAAATAACACAGAAGTTATCCTGATATATCAAAAATTCCAAAATCCATCGAAAGCGCAAAACTTAATAGACATAATTAGAAGGGGTGTGCTTGAAGTTGATAGTCCCAAATACTAAAAGAGTCAACACCGCTTAAGAGAACCATGCTGTTTCTTTTGAAGATTCTTGAATAATAAACTGCTTCGCGTTTTCTTTTGATATTAAAAAATATGAAAACTAATTCTCGAGAAGTAATCAATCCTAGAAACGTTAAGGCAAGTGCGAAGTACCTTTCCTCAAACAACGAATTTATCAATTTTTCGTTTTATCAGAATTGATCATTTTCGACTGCTCTCAAATTGTATCAGACGTATCTATTTTTAAAGAGGTATTTAGTAAAAATATTAAAAGAAGCAGAGCTTCATTTATAGACTTAAATGGAGATTTGAATAAGAATTTGGAATAGAATTTCAAAGTCAACCTTTACTGTGAAATAAGAGGCAGAACGCACCGAAATGTAAACAAACGAAAAGTTTTGTTGTGAAGCTTATTAACAGAAGATGAATGGGAACTGGATTATTGCCCAGTTACAATATGAAGACTTTTAAGCAATCAAGCAATGTTTTGATTTATTTTATTGCTTTTATAACATTATTGGTTCTGAAGCATTAGATATGAGAATTTATTAAAAGATTCTAATGTTTCTAGACTGATTATTTTAGTTAATATGCAGAATATATAATTTTACTATTGTCAATAAGTAATAAATTAACTAAATAAAACAGAGTGAAGTCATTTCATTGTAAGAGACAGAAAGCCGCCTTGTGTCCACGTGTCTGATACCTTTACAGCAACTGAACCGGTTGAATGGACACAAGACCATTGTAAGAGACAGTATGAAGTTTAATAAACTGATCAAAACATATTATAGGATAATTAAATTTGTAATGGAAATATAAAGATTGCTAAAATAAAAAGTCTTAACAATACATAATTTTTAGCAAAAATATAATCGTACAATATTTTGAATATTTTTACTGTTTCTCTACTGTTCATTATCCTTTTTCCCCCATTCCCTCTTTTTCTACCTTTTCTAACCAAAAAATCTAAAAAATACCTAATGCATACGTTTGATTTCAATTTGAAATTTCAAGTTTATTTTGACATGCATTGCTCATGCTTTAAATTACATGTAAAATGAAGAGTTTAGATTTGTCACTTTTAATACTTTGGAAATCAAATAAGTCATCAGTCTTAAGCCGCATAAATCATTTCACAGGTCTCGGAAAATTTGGATAACTCACGTCTTGAACCTTTATAAAGCCATCAAGTGTGAAAAAACAATTTAATCTGGCTTAATGTTGCATGGGCTGCATGGAATTTTAAATTAAATTTCCTTGCACTGCTCAAGCATAGGAAGTCTTCCTTTTTACGTTCGGAAATTATCCCTTTTTTGGAGCATAGTTCTTTCAACATTTTTGTGAATTATTCCGCTAAGTAACATTATGTCCTTAATTTCAACGCATCAAGAATCCTAAACCTTAAAATGAACCCAACTGAAAATGAAAGAAGATATAAAGGCGTCTTAAATAGTTTCTGGTTCGGAGGAATTAGCCAATGCTTTTTCTAAAGGAAGTTTCTGGAAAATATTTAACCTATTTGCAGATTAAAAAAATCTGCTATCCGAACTACGACGAGAGAGATAAAAGAAAAAATCAACAGCATTATATATATAGTCGGGTATAATTTCAATTTCTCTTTAAAAGAAGATGAGGGTTCTTGCACAAACTCATATTTTTTAAGCTTTAATTTCCGAATGGTATTCGACAAAATGCAATTTAAATAATGTATTTAATTTATAAGTGTGCATGGTATTCAGGATATTCAATTTTACTAAAATTTAATTTTACTGTTAGAAGATTCCGCTGCGCCTCGCACATGCGGAATAAAAAATTATTTAGTACAAACGCTCATATTTCCTGTAATATTCAACGTATCTACTTCAAAGTTTAATACAATACTTCTGTAACATATTGTCAAGTGTTCTACAAATTTCGAATAATTTGAATGAAAACTCTACATGTTATAAATAACCACATGAGGAAAAAATTTGGGGTACCAAAGAAACATTTATATCTTCCCGAATATTTGGTATTTTACGAAAAGGAAATGCATGCAGATATTTGCACATAAACCCCTGTGACAAAAGTTACATCTCGTTATCAACTTTCTGTGAAACAGGATGGGTGAAACTCCATTTTCCGTTCATCCCTTTCTGGTGGTCTGGTTGCTCGTGATCAATCACTGTAATATGTATATGATACTCTTGAATGTCGACTGATTCTCCAGAACTGATTTCTGAAACATAGTTCTCGTATTAATTAATTTCTCGCATTTTACGAAATGTTCTTAACTTTTTGTATGATAATTAGATTTTGCAAATTTATCTTTCTTTCTTGCCTTTTGCATATCTTTGACTTCAGGCCTAATGAGAATTACTGTATAAATTCATCTGTATAAATCATTTGTTATCTGAAACTGTTGTAAAAATCAAAATAAAAGAACTTTATTGATCGATATCTGCTTGGCATCTGTTAGTCTTAAGAATACCTTAAACGCGCAATCCAGGAACAAATCTGATAAAAATGTAGACACTCCATCCCTTGTCAGGAAGCTCGCGTATCAATCGCTTAATCTGCTCACGCTCTTCATTAACTACTTCAATCCAGAGACTCTTCATCTCAAATAATTAATTAACTGAGAGCGATGGGGAAAAAAACCGAAAAAAAATATTCACCTCCTAAGAAAATAACTCTTGACTCTAAGTGGTATATGGTTTGATGATATATTTATCTGATAATAGAAAGTAGTTCAGTGGTATTGTAAGACATATTATTTTGAGACCTTGATTCGTTAGGCAATGCCTGTAAGGGTTGCTTTTTGTATACAAGCTCTAGAGCGTAAGATTGATGAATCAGAAGCTAAGGAAGTTAATTTAAGCGTAACAAAGGGAATTACGCTAACTTGTATATAAAGTACACTTCTTGAAGTCATCAAGACTTCCCAGAATATAACGAAAGGTTGTCTTACTGATTGCTTAATAAAAAGATTAGGGCAGAAATACACTTTCTATTTAAGAAAAATTAGGTGGTAAAAATGAGTTTTTTAATACGAAAGTGAGGTTATAAAGAACATATATTAAAGAGTTTTTAATATTTCTTCATAACTTTCGCCCACAGTTTCACTTTTCTATATTATTAACCTTAAAACATACCGTTTGGCACTACTGTTATAGGCATTGGTCGCATGCATTTTCCT